>AWOL01S0003591.1:45130-65558 GCA_000715115.1 Nicotiana otophora
GGGTCCCCTGGACACAATCCTTTCAGGCAGTGGCCGTTTAGTCCATGGTCAATTGGATGGTCGGTGCAAGCCCAGAAATTGGAACATATTGATTTCGCTCATTCCCATCCTTTGCTTCAAGGCCTGTCCCTCGGTGTGGTCAGTACTCCATACTGTCGGGCAGCGAAGCTTACACTTGTTCACTAATTATGATTGTTCACAAGGGACTCTTTCCTCATCCCTTTTCTGCTCACTCGTAGGGGTCGAGACCCCCACAAAGGGGGAGGGAGCCGACTGAACATCTCATCCATTGGCGGGAATTTCGCCCGCATCCGATCCCCAATTCTTGTTCACCCCGTATGATCGTATTGGGTGAATTGTGACCTCGTACGATTGTGTCAGATGAGCAACAGTCGCTTCATCACAGTACTTACTTATGGGCTAACAGGTCACACTTTGGCCAAGTATCCTACAAAGAGACTCCCGAGAGCCAGAATTATTAAAGGAATGGCCATAGGAATGGGCGCATCATGACATCGTAAAATGTCTAGCGCGAATGCATTAGTTGGTACTAGAAATGTTAGAAAAAGTGAACGACGGAGTAATAAGAAGTGAAAAGGACAGAGACACTCCCAACCAGAAAGCAAAGTTCCCACTGATGGTATACTTAGTGTAAGCGAGCTCTAAGATCACATCTTTGGAATAAAATCCAGTTAGAAAAGGAAATCCAATTAGAGATGAGCTTCCCTTGAGCATCATGGCATAGGTAAAAGGGAACGAGGAGGCAAGCCCCCCATCTTCCGCATATCTTGCTCATCCGACATGGCATGAATCACCGAACCTGCACTCAGGAATAGTAATGCATTGAAAAACGCGTGATTCATTAAGTGAAAGACACTAACCGAATATTTAGATATGCCTCAAGCAAAGATCATATGGCCTAATTGACTGCATGTTGAATAAGCTTTGACCCTTTTTAGATCATCCTGTAATATTCCAGTGGTTGCCGCAAAGAATGACAACATAGGTCCTGCAGAAGTAATAACAATCAAAGTCATAGGTGGGTATTCAAATAAAGGGGAGCACCTTGATATCATCAAAATGCCTGATGTTACCATTGTAGTTGCATGAATCAAAGAGGATACTGGAGTGGGACCCTCCATAGCATAAGGTGACCAAGTATGCGATCCTATCTATGCAGATTTCCCAACAACACCAATAAAAAGTAAAATACAAATAAGAGTTATGGCATTCAATCTCATATTGCAAGAAATCCAAGAATTTCTGGAGGCACTAGCACGAGCAAAAATGGTTGAAAAGTCTAATGTTTGAAATAGAGTAAAACAACCCAAAATCCCAAGAGCTAATCCAAAATCACATATTCGATTGACAAGCATGGCTTTTATAGCTGCTTTATTTGCCTGAAGTCGTGTAAACCAGAAATGAATTAATAAATATGAAGCAAGACCTACTCCCTCGCATCCCAGGAATAATTGAAGAGAGTTATCTCCAGTCACCAACATTGGCATAAAACAAGTAGGAATGTATAAATAACACATAAATTGAGAGCTATCCGGATCCTCAGACATATATGAAATGGAATAAAGATGGACCAAGATACTTATGAATGTAACCACAATGAACATCAGTACAGTGGGGCTATCGAACACGGGGTCAAGAGTGATTTGTGAGTCGGACCAATCTGTGAATCGAGCGAGCTCCCCTTGCATGCAATGATGTGGTGGTTAACCTCTCATTCTAATTCAATGCTCTCCAAACCATGCGGGATTTTTTCCCATCACATGGATCATCAACTTGATCTTCTGCGGGAACCGTATGTCCGAACAGGCCTGGAAAAAAAGGTAAGGTCTCGCTTTCCTTTGCAACTCAAGTGTACGGCATCTACCGTGCTTAGGCCCCTTCTTCCCTTACCTAATGAAAGAGTCCACCGCCTGCCTTAGTAGTCTCAAATAAGATGTGCAGGTCTACCCCTTTAGTAGGTGATTCACTACCGAAGCAAAGAAAAGGCTGGATCAATCAAAGGAGGTACTACGAGAACTCTGCCCCACGCATCTAACCAGCTTGCGTGGTTCACCCGTTCCACCGACCAGACCAAATGAGTTATTTAGTCGATATAGAGGTGCGCTTGAAGTGGGGGTGTGTTGTCCCTATTGGGCTGGGCCCTTACCCATAAGGCCCAACATCGGGGCATAAGCGCCCTCTTGCTATCCATATGCAAAGCACCATCTTAGCCTTCCCTGACCAAGATCGTTCCCACACCTGTAGCATTCGTTATCGGCCTTCTCAACTGTGTATCGATCGAAAGGTAGGGTGGCATAGACCCCAACCAAGGGAGTGGTTACGTCCAGTATGTCCCCCCTTTATTCCCGACATGCTATGGTACCTTGGAGTGGGTAGGAGCTGGTCGAGTTCGTATCGCCGCGGAGCAACAGCAGCGTCCGGATCTGATCTATTTACTGGGAAATCCATCTGGCGACTTGACGGTCGCCAAAGACGCCCCAAGAAGCATCAAACATTTCTGATGAGATCCATGGAGCAATTCTTAGATAGCAAGAACTAGCTCCCGGTGCAACTTCATAAAAAGCAATCAAAGAGAAGATCGAAGAGAATGAAATACACGTAGTGGTTATTATAGCGGTTGCTTATTTTCCTAGAAAACGTCCAAAACAACCTGCGACAAAACTACCGAGCATGGGTAATAATACGATAAGTAGATACATAATTTCTAATGTGATCAGACAACCAAAAATAGACAATGACAGAGCGTCCTATGATTGAGTGATAGATTGATCGACGACGAAACGAAGAACGAAACTTTATGACAGCTTTTTCGTAGACGTTCACTTGCATCACATCATCTTCAACCAACCTCCACCCGAGAAGCCCATGGGATGTGCTCTATAGATACCATCAAATCCTAGTTTCCGCGATACCACATCAGCCCTATCACCACTAATCCTAGGTTATCAGGGGACGCTAGGCGTTATAATTCAAAAAGTTCTCTTTTTCTTTGTAAGCGGATTTCGCTCATCAAGTTCTTCTTTGATCTGCCACTGTAAGAACACCACAACATTCGTCTTTTTGGGGTTAATGTTCTCAATGGTGAATCGATCATTCGGGATCCTTTTACTTCTACGACGGAATGGAAGAAAAGTAATTAAACCTGCGATGGCTACTGAATAACCTCCTTTTACTTTCTCAATAATAAAGCCTTTGACCTTTGTATTCATTCGCCAAATCTTGTTCAATTCTATCCAAGCTCGATTTTGCCTGAATCTTCATGGAACAAGAAGAAGCGGTTAACCAGCCACTAGATCTGTAGATCCCACCAAATCATTAAACCTGGCGGTTGCTCGCTCTTTGATCAGTGATTCACCGGCCACTGGATCGATGAAGAATCTCTCTAAAATTTACTCTTTGATCAGTGATTCACAAGCCACTGGATCCAGGAATCCCATTTTATTCTCAAACCTGGTGGCTCGGTTGATTGGAACTCCTGTAGGCTCATCTTACATACAAATTCTGGGGGTCCCAAATCGTACATCCACAAACACTATTTCTTCCCTTAAACGTAAAACTTCAAATTGTAAGGCGTTTCCACTACATAAGAAAAAACTGGAATTAGATATTGGAAATGATCGACTCAAATAGATGCTCATCATAAGCTTTTTGTTTCCTCCTCTTCGTGTTCTATTGATTAGAAGCATCTAGCAGCGCCACACCAGTAGAAAGAGTGTTGCTACTAAGCGATTTTCCGCTTCTGCCTTTCTAGGCTTCACAATAGCTCCCCCTTTTCTTTTCCAATTCCTTCTTTTCGTTCTACTTAGGTGGAGCAATCCGATCTCTTGACGGAATATAAAAGAGGACCACATGCCTGTGTAAACACCTCAGCGAACTCATGTGGACACTCCTCAGCCCGAGGACAATCTCTCAAATACATATGTTGATGTTGTTGACCCATTTTTCTTCTCTTTGCTAATTCCTCTCAATGAAATTTTCCATGTTGCACTAAGTTACTTACAGATGTATACATGTGGTCCGGAAATACTTTAGGTGAACACCTATCCGAATAAGTAGGGTCAATAGTTCAGCATTTAGGCCGTAATATTTAGCAACAAATAAATATTTAACCCAACAAATGCTCTCCGAACAAAGCTAGATAGTCTCCTATCACTAGGCTAACCAACCAACCAGAACGTTTTTTTACTATTCCTACCGGATATCAAAACAAACCATAAGGATTGTTTCCAGCCACGAGTTCCCCTATGACATAAGTGCTCTTGGGTGGGGTGGGCCATTCCATCAAATCTTTGAGAAGGGGCCCAATCTCGTATTTAATGGTCAGCGTGGCGATAGGCTTCGTTTCTACGACTGCCTTCCCAACCGTTGAAAGTCTGAGCGAGAACGGTAAGGGGCGCACAAACAAAGAATGTCATTGTGTGGGGATGTGATTCACCAAGCTATATATCGATTGATCAGGCTATCTATCAATCGATTTGCAAATAGCACCCTCATCTCGCTTTTCATTTATTTTCTCCACGAAAACATAGCTGCCATAATAAAGAGCAAGCGAAGCAGCTAGAAGTACTCGCTTCACGCCCTTGAATTATTATTCACTAATGAATAGGAAAAGCCAATAGAAATATTTGATTCTTACTTCATAGAGCCAGTGCTGTTGTTGCCTGCGCGTAGGGCCGTCCCCCACTCCCGTCCCGGGGCACTAAGGGGCTTTTATTTTCGGAACAGACAACAGAGTTTTGCTGACGCCTCGAATCAAGATTGTATTGTGACATGCTATGCATTCTCCCCCATTGCTAGTAGGTTGATGGGTCACTTGCTCGGCACATATGTTTTGGCCTTGTGTGTCCATAACTCAAAATAGGTGTCCTAACGGCTCCCGTCTTTGAAGAGAAAGAAAACATCTCTCTAGGTGCTCCTAACAGTCTTTCTTTGGAATTATCTGAACAGGCCGATCCTCCCATCTCGTTTAATTTAGCAACATATCCTAAGGTCTCCTCGCTAAGAGCTCCCCAGCGACGACAGAGGAAGCAACCCGTCTGCTGTGGCGGGGCGGTTTTTTTCTTTCACAATAAGACCTGGACGATTATCCTTACCTTCGGTAGCTTACGAGTTTACGTCCCTCCCTGGTCGGGTACAGTTTCCTTTCGATTTCTCCCTTGTAGCAATTACCCAAATTCGCGCAAGTGTTTTCACACCCCCTAAACTTACTTGACGAGGAATCCTTTCTCGCGAACAAACACAACCCCTACACACACTTAGGAGCACCCCTTCCTGCATATCCATACAAGACTCGAGTAGGTGGGTCGAGATCCTAAGAGGTACCCACTACTCGGAGTACCCTCCCAAAAGGAAAAAAGATGTGTCTGTCAGGTTCGGTTCTTCTTAGTTGGGTTGGGCGGGTTCGACAAGAAATGCTATGCTTACACACAAGACTACCCCTCTTCCCGAAAGCTTCGCGGGGACTACTTTAGGATGATGGACGACCACCTGTAGGGGGTTTATTGCACTAGGCCCCTACAGAGGAAATGATTTATCCCAGTGAATAGAAGATACTCAGGTCCGCACAACATAGGGATTAGCATACTTTCGGGAAGAACATAGAATAGAAGAAGATCTAGCATGCAGAACACGATGATCATTATAAATTCACGAATTAGAAATGCTATAATATACTTTTTCCCAAAACTTCTCATACCAGACCAACCCACTAAAATGCAATAAGGGATCAGAAATGTGGTCAATATCATGAAGAATAAAGAGATATCGTCTATACCCAAATAAATATTGATGTTTTCATAAGTAAGCCATCAAAGGCTTTCCACAAATTGAGATTTGGCCGTAGAATGATCGAATTGTATCCGAAGAACAGGGGGATACAAAAGAGTAATAAGAGAGGCGCACAGACCAATTAATCGTATCGGTTGTATTCTTGAATTTGGAATGAAAAGGGGAGTAATGCTTCCTAGCATGGGACAAAGAATAAGACCACTTGCATCAGAATAGCATTCACAGAAAAGTTCTAACATAGAGTAGAATCGAACATGGAAGAGAATCATTGGCAACAGTAAAAAGATGGGTGCCTAATTCCAATACAATAGGGGTCTATCAGTGCAAGTCAGCTGAAAACCGTGATTAATGAGTGGGTAGGTGGGTTAGGTGCACCTCTCGCCCAGTGGGAAGTAATGAGGCTAGTCTCCTCCCCCTGAATGAAGAAGTAGTGGGGGACCCTTCCCGCGTATGCGCCTTTATTTATATTCTTTATATTTTTTAATTACCAACGGAGAATCTTTCTAAAAAAATCTCTCTGGCAAAACGCAATTCGTCGAGTTCAATTCAAGGTGCACCTTCCTTTTTTTTTCAAAATAGCTTTTTCTTACGCCTATTTAGCTAGTGGGGCATTGGTCATAGCCGAAATTCATTGAATGGATAAAACAAAAATAAAGAAGAGAAAGAAAAGAAAGTTTTTTCTTGCGTCTTTATCTTGCTTTAGCAGAGGTCAAAGTGTTTTTCTATAGATCTCCACTCCTTAGATGAAATAAGATCTTTCCACTCCTTTTTTCCAAAGCTGCCCAAATCTCATTCTGTGAGACTTCGCCTTCGACCACCGAAGTTCCTTCCAAGGGTGGATTCTCGGGAACCTGCGGTAGCACCTCTTGCACCGTGTTCGACGTGATTTTAACGACCTCTAAAAAGGGTTCTATGGCCTGTAGAAGTTCATTAAACATTATGGTTTGGTACATTCTTTGACTGCTCTGCTCCCCCCAAACAAAAAGAGAGACTTTTTTAGATATATTACGTTGCTTGGTTGTTGACCAAGGAAAAACATGGGAATAATTCGACGTAACATTATTTAACCGCTTATTTACGATAAAACTAGTTGGATGAAAGCAACGCTCCTAAATGAAGCCTTGCTATTGTATATATATGATATATGATACCACCTGCCACAAATAATATAATTTATATCTTCAAATCGAAAAAGTCTGGTTTTAAGTGAAGGAACCCACGGGGCGGTAACTAGAAGGGAGGAATTCAAACCCGACATTCAGCCATTTGGAGAATTGTTGAGTTACACTAAGAGACTTATGATTAAATTCACTCAACTTAGTGGCGACAGTCCGGACTCACGGTTGGAGAAGAAGAAAAGTGTTGTTTTGTCGCAACAGCTATTGGGATTGGTCGAATTCAAACGGGGATCATATCTTTGCAGCCGAACGTGTGAATGGGACGATTCCTACCTCTATACTTAAGTTTCACGGATGGATTTCGACAGGCAACTTCGGGACGTGTAATTTCATGAAAGAGGTTAGAGAGAAATCTCATCAAAGCAGTTGTTATATTATTATATGATGCCACTTGCCATGGATAAGAATCTGATTCTCTATCTACGAATTGAGGAAAAAGGGGGGGCTCAAAAATGGTGACTCTTGAGCTTTCTTCTCTTATTGAATTGATAGTTTGATCGAGGGCGAGCGGAGACAAGTCACTAACTATAGTGCCAAGGAAAGAAATTCCATGTATCAAGCATAGTGGCATGCTCTGTAGCCGGGGAATTAGCAATTAACTTAACTCTCCTTCATTCGTCTTTACTTTCAACCTTCTCTAAAGCGAAGGAAAGAATCTGAGTGGAAAAACCTATAGCTGTAGTATTGAAAGTAGTAGTAGCGGTCAGACTTTTATTTATGTTGTTACAGAAGAAATAGGCTTGGATGGGCATGATAGCTTGAAGAAGGAGTACCGGGCTCAAGGCCCTTCTTATTTGACTTTTACTCTGTTAGAACTGGCTGGCTTCTATTTTTGATGGCACTTCTCTATAGAATCTTATTCTTACTGCCTTCCTAAAAAGCTATGCGACGTCACAGATCAAGCTTTCCGAGTTGTTTATTTCAAAAACATAACACCCTACCTTTTCTTTAACTCTTTATCTAGATCTTTATTTAAAGGGTGGTAGCCCTATATCCTTTAGCTTCCACTTAACCATCAGATGCTTTTCTAGCTTCTCGGAAGGGGTCTGGATCCTATTGCCGAAGCTCATAATTCCGGGTTTCGTGTATCAATGCTTCTAGATTAGTGTTAAGGGTGTGGTCGAAGATCAGGCTTGACTGACCGACTTTCAAAGAGCATAATATAATGGGGAGTGCCTTTCAAATACCTTAAAATGTATTTAAGACACTAATAATGAACAGTGAAGGGATTGGCCATAAACTGACAGGCATGATTAACAGCATAGTGGAGTCGAGTGAGAGTGATATATTGGAGAGCACCAATAGTACTCCGATAGGCCTGAGGATCAGAGGGAGGTGTACCATCCAAAGTTGAAAGTTTAGAACCGAAAGGAATTTGTGTAGCACAAGGTTTGCAACCAAGCATGTTGGTCCGGCAGAATCAATCTAAAGCATATTTGGTTTGTGACAGAAGAAGGCCAGAGGAGTCACGCTGAGCTTCAATGCCAAGGAATTCATTGAGATAACCCAAGTCCTTCATGGCAAAATATTTACTAAGACGATGAATAAATTAAGTGAGAAGAGATCCGTTGTCACCATTTAAGATGATGTTGTCAACATAAAGAAAAAGGACGATACAACCAGTAGTGCAATGGTGAAGAAAGATAGATGGAGGTATCCGCAACGCTCTGACGAAAGCCACTTTTGAGAAGATAGGTACTGAACCGTTGAAAGCATGGTAATTGTTCTTGACGAAGACCAACAATGGACTTATGAAAGCGACACAGATGAGTAGGCATAGAAGGATCAACAAATCCAGGAGGTTGTTGCATGTATACCTCTTAAAGTCAAAGACCATGAAGGAAGGCATTTTTCACGTCATGTTGGCGAATGGGCCAATTTGGTGAGATGGCAACTGCTAGAATGGAATTTAGTAGTCCGGAATGGTAAAGAAAACCATAATGGACTAAATTGATGAGAGGCGTCCTTTCTTTAAGCGGTCCATATCTTGGCCACCACATAATTTTGAACTATTCAAGGACTGGTACAATATTGTATGATTAAAGTCTTAATTTGAATACCGCTCTGTGGGGATCTCGAAGAATGCATTTTTGTAGTCCAAGTAAAAGATAGGCATATATCAAGATTTATGGGTTCGGCCATGCAAGAAATGAATCCGGGTTCATTTTTGAAAGATGGTCCCCAATCTTTCCATGGCATAACCATTCTGATAACGAGCATAGTTGATAGCACTGGTCCATTCTCGTTCAGGCATTTTTGTAAGTGGACTGATCTTCTTCGTATAGAATTGTCTCTGCTTGGTCCCATCTAAGTCTAGTCCATTAATTACATAAGTCATCTTTCTTAAGTGCTTCAGTTCGACGTGATCTATCGCAGACGCTTTTGAATCAGACTCTTCCCCCACTTTCCACGCATCATGAGCAGATTATTTCTCCCTCTTAAACTCCAGCCAAATTGTTCAGGGATTACGGTAAACACGTTTGCAAATCACAAAGCAGACAACTCGTCGATCTTCGTCTTGCTCCCTGACTACTTACTAATAAAGGGAAAGAATAAAAATGGGCAGAGCAAGATTCTGTACTGACCATCAAGATGTGATAATTCATGATTCCTAACCAATTAGTCATCTGAATCTTAGAATGTGCTAATAGTTGGGGGGCCGCCCAAGCTTTCTCGATCAATAGAAAAATTGACCCTCCCCCCTTTGACTTGAGCATTGAATTGACCTTTTGTACTGAGGATTACCTATGAGATGCTTTGAACCGGTTCTCAAGTCTACTACAATGCGAACAGTCTTCTTCGGCTAAGGATGGCAAACCCAACTCTTTTTTGTTAAAAAGCGATCTCGAATCAAGGGCTATCGACCCGATAGTGCTCCATTGGTCCATTTAAGATAGCATTGGGACATGGTATTACCTAAGTATGGTTATGGTTCTCCTACCAGAGCCTATCCGGGTGGGCTCAAGCTAAAGCAGGAGAAGAGAGTTAGCTTTCTGCTGAGTAAGCCCGAACAGGAGCGGACGCACACTAGATCAGAGCAAGTTTAGCCGGCCCTATGGCACAGACACCTACTAGGATGAGGTATAGCAGTAATTGAACCCACATCTCGTTGATCTGCTCCAACAAGCACCCCTTTCGGAATCTCAATTTGTAGGACGAGGGAGAACACTCACAGGCGTGCAGGCCTTTTGAGAGAGCGAAAAACTCTAACTTGCGTAAGTGCCAGCTAGGCAAAAGGGTTATCCTGAAGTGGTGGTTTAGCCAAAGAGGGAACGTGCAACGAGATTCAGCATGCTCTTAGAATAGCTGTGGAAATCCGAACGCCTATCCCAACACGGAGAGCTTATCCACTACATCTACATAAGGAATAGCCTAGTCCAATATTTCTTATCCTTAAAATATCATATATGCACCACTGCTAATCTTTTCTAAATCCAGCTTCAACCAAGCATACGTCTGCCGCGAGAATAGGAAGAACAGAAATTTACTTTTATGTTGAAGTCTTTCCTGTTGGAAGGCTGGGGGGCGCCTTGCACATCTTGGAAATTCATGCTTTGTATCTGAAGTTATTGGCCCATGGTCCTCAGTGAGGAAAGGACCTAGAACAGAGAGGAGGGCCGATAGGAAGTTAAAAGCCTGATGTGAGGGGGCCCATTGGGATGTCCATAATTGAAGCATTTTAGCATCTTTCTTCATTGACTTTCGATTTTCTACTAGGTGGCCGATGTCTTTGATGCTTTGGTTTTCGCAGGAAAGGGTAAGGGTTCCAAACATAGCGTATGAGCTTTGATGAAGACTTGCATCACTATTCATTTCCTCGTGGCTCGATTGCTCATTTGCTTCTTCCTTTGGGCATGAAGTGTTTGGTGAGGCCTTTCTTCGCCTGTTGAAAAGCTAGCCCTTGCTCAAAGATCTTTTTTATTTAGCACTACAGGTAACCTCCAATCTTAAAAACCCAATGGAATGCGATCTCCTAGGCAATTTCTTATAAGGGCTAGACCCTCAGCATCTGTAGAAGAAAGGGGAAACTCAATCATGAAACTGCATTTTAAGCAGAAGGATGAGAAAAAAAAATCCACTATTGCAAAAAATCTTTCCTTCTTTTTTAGTAAGGGTGTCAGCCGCAAGTATAAAGGGACATTCCCCATCATAGAGAAAGTAGGACAAGTTGCCTAAAAATTTCAGCTTCTTTCCACGCTAAAGATCCACCCTGTCTTCCATGTGGGGTGTCTGAAGACATACCATCCAGACATGGAAGACCCTACAAGAGGCGTTCCCAAGATGCCACCAGAAAGGATGACGATTTCCTTATCGAAGGAAGAGGAATATGTGATGGCGAAATACAAAGGTAATCGATGTGGTGTCCTAACTTACACTTTTGACTTGGTAAAGTAGAAGGTTCTACCGAAGCAGGGAAGCTCTAGGGTTTTGCTAACCAGTGTGAAGTTGAGTTCTTTCTTTCCCCAGTTCATGTAAGGCTAACATTTGGGTTTTTGCTTTTTAGAAAAACATCTTACCGGATGGTTGTTCATACAACCTTTAATTCTCGCTTAGCCTCTCCCGTCATTCTCTAGGAAACTAGTGGCTCGCAGCTATTCAACCGCTTCCCTAGGAGATAGGAGATGTGCCACTGACTGGGTACAGGACACAACCATCGTCCGAACCGTCTGCTACCAAATCCATGGTTTGGAACCCATAACAAACTGAAAAAGCACTTCTACCGGTCGACAAATGCATGCGGATGTTGTAGCAGTGTTGAATGAATGGCTGATTTGGAACCAGACCGGGTAATATTAAAGGTTGTCCCAATGTTAGATTCTGAAGAACCAACGGTTCTATTGGTGACCCATTCAAAAGAAGCTGGCCGCTTTGACTTTGATTAGCTAATCGAGTGTGGAGGGTGTTGTGCTCCGCTTCATTTGTTCCCGTTAACGACCACAAAGCCCTACACACCTCTTGCTCGCTACTTGCCCAGTTTCCCATTTTCACAACTTTGACTAGCGCCCGGCAAAGGAATGATTTTTTCCCAAAGCTGACTTTCTTTATTGAGCGACTCTTTCTGTTGACGACAAAAACGATGGTCCGGCTGTCTGAAATAAGCGGTAATTTTTCTTAGTCCTAATCCTAATAAATACCGTATGAAGCGTGTGATCACCCAGATTCCTAATTTTATTATATATATTATAACTTATCGACGTCAGCCCCCTTCCTACTCCATCTAATGGAAAAATGCCTTTGAATGGTCGTAATCGTCGACAACCCAACCGACGTCCACCATAGGCTCGGCGAGCTATCCTCATAGATTTCCCGAAGGTAATGCCAGGGCCTTTTCAGTACTGATGACTCTTGATGCCAAGAAGGAGACCAACTAGACGAGATAGACCATTGTTCATAGGTTGGTTATAAGCAATGAGATCGAATTAGATTCTTCCCCTTTGAGAGGGATTCTCGTGCCAAACATAAGAAGAAGAACTCGGTTACGAATCTTGGATCGGATTGGATTAGTAGCTTTGTGCTGATCTACGAACAAGCCTTCTATTTGATTTATACTATACTTCTTCAAGTCTCCATCATCCCGATCTCTCTTTCCTGCCTGTCCAAAGAAAACAGAACCTCTTCTAGTTCAAGGTCGAAATCCTCAAACCAATCAAAATCTGATTTCTAGTTCACTATTCTTATGATAAGAAGTTATGTCTCATTCATGTGATGAGAAAGCTGAGAATGAAAATTAGCAAATTTAACATCTACGGCAGATTCTGTGCCCCAAATCATTTAGACTTATGAAACTAAGCGGGCGGGGAAGGTATGACCCCTCCCCCATTGAACAAAGGGGATCCGTAGGGCGGGCTCACTCACATACTGGATAGGTGACTAGGAATTATAGTGCTAGTTCCGTTCCCTCGGGGAAGAGAAAGCACGAATCTATTACAATCTTAGTAGAGAACAGAGGAGGAAGAAAAACGTTGGTTCTTCGTTCCGTCCTTGACCTATGATATGATCAATAGCTTAATCCATCCACTGGACCACCTGGAATTCTTAATTAAACCTTTACCCGAAAAAGGAAATTATATTTTCTTATTAAATCTTCTTTTCTTAGATTAAGATATCATCAGACCGGTAAGTTTAAGAAGGAATGCATTGATTTTCTGATTCCTTCTTTCCGCTCTTCGCTTAGCTACACCGGCTTACAGATGCCCATGTCCTTCATGGATCTAGGAGTTCATACGAATAATGGCTAGCGGGATTTCGCATTCAATCGGAGTTGCCTTAGTTGGTTTCCGAAGGGAAGGCACTCAAGACTCTATATAGTGGTTTATGCCCTTATTTGGCTTCAAGAAGCATTAGAATCCCTTATTTAACTTGCGGGGCAATCAAGGAATAGAAGCTACCATCCTAGGGGGAGGATCTATTATCTCTCTACCCAGCTCCTCGTCTAGCAGCCAAGAACAAGAGAGCTACAACACTCAGGTTGTTGAATGATTTAGGATCAGATGAGAAAACCAACCCTAGGAGAGAGGCTCAATAAGATAAGTTAATCGGAGTTCCCGGAAGGAGGTCCCACCATTTACTTGACTCTTAGAACCTTTGTTGGTTTTGGGCAACGGGGATCAACTTCCAGGACAGGAAAGGGCGATCCATCTATTTATTTGACTGAACCTAGTTCACGAGAAAGAGTCCTAGGGTTCCAAACCTTTGTTTTGCACCGAGAAGAAATCAATAGAATCGTCTAACGAATCGTCTGATACTAGATGAAGAGGTACCCCGGAAAGCAGGAATAGAGGAGGCACAGGCCTGCCATTAGAAGAAACCAAAGGCAATTAGTTCATCTTTGAATAGGTAGCCCGGTTAACCAGACAAGCTGGAGGGACTTCCTGCCATAGAGGAAAGGAAAGACCTGGGACCTGTACTCCCCAACTTGGGAACTCAGCTTATAGCGAAGGGAAGGAGCCGCTTTTTATGCGACACTACTATGGTGAAGAGTGAACCGAGACTCTTTTTATTGAGATTTCCCCCGGGTTTCTGCTTCATTCAAGTCTTAATTCAAGGAAGGACAAGTCCTTATCATCCCGATCGGGATAGACGGGCCTGCCTCGCTGCGGGTCAGCACCTCGGGCTCTCTTTCTGCTTTCTGTCTGTCTACAAGCGGAAGGCGTTAATGAAAATGTTCAAGTAAAATAGCCATCAAATGCGAATTGATGTTGAGATGGAGTCCTTACGGAGGTACTTCTATTATCAGATGAGGCAGAATCAGAACCTGGAGATCAACCCCAAGGACTGACTGCGGGAGCAAGGATTGGATTTCCGACTGCATGACTTGATTCCTCTTCTTCNTTGTGCCCTAAATCATTTAGACTTATGAAACTAAGCGGGCAGGGAAGGTATGACCCATCCCCCATTAAACACAAGGGATCTGTAGGGCGGACTCACTCACATACTGGATAGGTGACTCGAAATTATAGTGCTAGTTCCGTTCCCTCGGGGAAGAGAATGCACGAATCTATTACAATCTTAGTAGAGAATAGAGGATGAAGAAAACATAGGTTCTTCGTTCCATCCTTGACCAATGATATGATCAATAGCTTAATCAATCCACTGGACTACCTAGAATTCTTAATTAAACCTTTACCCAAAAAAGGAAATTAGATTTTCTTATTAAATCTTCTTTTCTTAGATTAAGATATCATCATACCGGTAAGTTTAAGAAGGAATGCATTTATTTTCTGATTCCTTCGTTACGCTCTTCGCTTAGCTACACCGGCTTACAGATGCCCATGTCTTTTATGGATCATGGTGTTCATACGAATAATGGCTAGCGGGATTTCGTATTCAACCAGAGTTGCCTTAGTTGGTTTCCGAAGGGAAGGCACTCAAGACTCTATATAGTGGTTTATTCCCCTATTTGGATTCCATAAACATTAAAATCCCTTATTCAACTTGAGGGGCAATCAAGGAATAGAAGCTACAATCCTAGGGGAAGGATCTATTATCTCTCTACCCAGCTCCTCATCTAGCAGCCAAGAACAAGAGAGCTACAACACTCAGGTTGTTGAATAAACTGAGACTCTTTTTATTGAGATTTCCCCCAGGTTTCTGCTTCATTCAACTCTTAATTCAAGGAAGGACAAGTCCTTATCATCCTGATCGGGATAGACGGGCCTGCCTCGCTGCGGGTCAGCACCTCGGGCTCTCTTTCTACTTTCTGTCTGTCTACAAGCGGAAGGCGTTAATGAAAATGTTCAATTAATTAGCCATCAAATGCGAATTGATATTGCCATGGAGTCCTTACGGAGGTACTTCTATTATCAGATGAGGCAGAATCAGAACCTGGAGATCAACCCCTAGGACTGACTGCGGGAGCAAGGATCGGATTTCGAACTGTATGACTTGATTCCCCTTCTTCCACTGAGTGCTCGGGGAATAGAAATCGGGTTGTCGGCAAGTGTGATGAGAGGGTGAGGTTCAAAGGAGGAAAGGCTTAGGGTACATACCTAGGCGCCTAGACAGGAGAAAGGGCATAGTAATCGACGAAATGCTTTGAGGAGTTGAAAATTAGCATAGATCCGGAGATTCCCAAATAGGGAAACCTTTCGAACTGCTACTGAATCAATGGGCCGGCAAGAGAGAACCAGGCGAACTGAAATGTATTAGTAGCCAGAGGAAAAGAAAGCAAAAGTGATTCCCGTAGTAGCGGTGTAAGAAATGGGAGCTGCCTAAACCGTGAAAACGGGGTTGTGGGACAACAATACAAGCATCATGCAGCTAGGCAAAGCAGACCGAATACAAGCTCTGACCACGTGCCAGTTGAAGAATGAGCCGACAACTCATAGGCAGTGGCTTGGTTAAGGGAACCCACCGGAGTCGTAGTGAAAGCGAATCTTCATAGGGCAATTGTCACTGCTTATGGACTCGAACCTGGGTGATCTATCCATGACCAGGATGAAGGATGAAACTAAGTGGAGGTCCGACTGACTGATGTTGAAGAATCAGCGGGTAAGTTGTGGTTAGGGGTGAAATGCCATTTGCACCTAGAGCTAGCTGGTTCTCCCCGAAATACGTTGAGGCGCAGTAGTTGACTGGACATCTAGGGGTAAAGCACGATTTCGGTGTGGGCCGCGAGACGGTACCAAATCGAGGAAAACTCTGAATACTAGATATGACCTAAAAATAAGAGAGGGTCAAGGTCGGCTAGTGAGATAATGGGGAATAAGCTTCATCGTTGAGAGTGAAAGAGCCCGGATCACCAGCTAAGGCCCCTAAATGACCACTTAGTGATAAATGAGTTAGGGGTGCAGAGACAGCCAGGAGGTTTGCATAGAAGCAGCCACCCTTGAAAGAGTGCGTAATAGCTCACTGATCGAGCGGTCTTGCGCCGAAAATGAACGGGGCTAAGCGATCCTGCCGAAGCTGTGGGATGTCAAAATACATCGACAGGGATATTTTAATTCCTTGTTCACTCTTTCCAGTATTTTCTGAAAAACAACAATTAGTTATAGAGAATATATATCAAAGAAAGGTCTAACTGTTGGAATCATTGTTTCCATTGCTATTTGATACATTAGGTAATTCACATTAGTGAATTAGGTGAAAGTGCGAAAAGAGAGGGTTTCAAACCCTCGGTAAACAATAGCCTACATAGAAATTCCAATGCTACACTCAGCCATCTCTCCTACATAATGATTATGACCCAAAAACTGAGTGAATACCGAGCCAGTCATAAACAATTATTGATTGGACAGGTATGACCACTCCATTCTAACTAGAAAAATAGAGAATTTTGCATTCCCTTGCCTTGAGGGAAATGGTAGGAATCCTTATTTGATTCTTTTGAAATATCCTCCTTCCTTGGATTAGTAACGGGGCGCATATATCAAAAGCTCAGTGTGAAATGTGAATGATATATATCTTTTTTTTTTCAAATTCAGAATTGGAGTAATTGAGGTTAAACAAAATCTCTGCCAGAAAAGGAAAAAGTTGAATCTGGAAAAGTATTCTCTAAGGGTAATGTAATTGAGTGAAATTCATTTTGTATCATACAAGAAAGGAATTCCATTTGTGTATGTGCTCATGATAAAAAGAAAATAAGGTACTCTATTCCATTACATACATAGATCGGGTTGAAAAACCAAACCAGTCTCTCTTGGAATACTGAATATGCCAATAAATAATTAATTGTACTAATCCACATATGTCTCTCTCCCATCAATTGGTACTAGTTGAAGTAATGAAAAAATCCCCTATTTGTATGATGATAGATGGTAAACAGAAAAGAAAACAAAATATCCCCCGTTGGGAATGCAGTTATGCTCCTTGTCCCCCTTTTCACATAAAAAGGAGAGATGAATTGATATATTTATGGAATCCGTCGGGACTGACGGGGCTCGAACCCACAGCGTTTGCCTTGATAGGGCGGTGCTCTGACCTATTGAACTACAATCCCAATAAAATTAGGTGTACAGTCTAAAATTAATTTAGATTCGAACCATTTAGTTTCACTGTGTTGTAACAGAGACACGAATGATATACTTAATTATTATTATTATCTTATTATATATAATTATTATTAGAATAAACTGTAGTTAGACTCATAATGGGATAATTCATGAATTGAATCGAATAGAGCCTTTTAATTTAACTAATTTGAACTTAATTAAAATAAAGAGTCACGCTCTTTAAACGCCCTATAAGAAAAGAAGAAGAAAGAGTCTTAAGTCATCACTTCCAATCCGATAAAGGGCTTTTTTCTTTTCCACGAAAGTTCATCCCAACAATTGTTGTAAAAAAAGGTAATCGCTTGGAGAGTCGTCTTTTAGTTTTTAAGTGGAATGTTCATTATCATAATAAGTAGTCGATTATAAGAACAGCTAGATACCCCCTTCTATTATGAATCACCAAAGTCTTCCTGCTTCTCCGTTGTTACAATCAGATCCAAAAAATGAGAAAACAATCAAAATGGACATGAATTGTATCATGACTTTATAAGCGATTCTGATATTAAGAGATTTAATATAGATTTAATTCGTGGGAACGGACCTTTGATTTCATTAGACCACGTAAACATTCATCATCTGATTGAATCTTTTTTTTCCTGGATGCTCCATAGGAATCAATCGCTATTACTTTCCTCCACCGATAAAGGTTCATCCCGAGTCACAAGAGCAATCTCTTTTTTTTTAATTCTTGTTTCCTTTCGTTATGGTAATGCAATGCAAGAGGTCGGAAATCAGGTTGTTTTTTATGATGAAAAGAGTTTTTATCTTATGTGAAATTTATGAAAACCCGAAA
This sequence comes from Nicotiana otophora, assembly GCA_000715115.1. Taxonomy (NCBI): domain Eukaryota; kingdom Viridiplantae; phylum Streptophyta; class Magnoliopsida; order Solanales; family Solanaceae; genus Nicotiana; species Nicotiana otophora. Next base: position 63,400 of record AWOL01S0003591.1, read on the forward strand.
TGTATGTAATGTTAGAAGACGACCTATGGTATATTATGGTCAGATGTCGTAGGTCGGTATATCTTTGAATTGCTCAGATGGAGAGAATAAATGGACTCCTCGAGGGCTACTTAAGCCACTTTAGTGCAAACTAGAAGGACTTATGCAGTTGGATGTTGCTCAATCCTGCTATAACTTAACAACCAAAAAGCTCTGTGTTGAACTTCAGCCCCTTCGTGTTGGCCACTGGGTAACAACCTCTAACGCTCCATACCATTGCGACAGGAGGGGGCTTGCCCATCAGCCTACTTTGCCAAGAGGTGGCAAGAGCGCAACAACCTTAGCTCAGACATACTTAAACTACCTAAAGGCTTGGCCCGATCTGAAAGTAGACCTTGTAGAAAAGCGGATAGGAAAGGTAGCCTATAGACTCAAGCGACCAGCTCGGTGAAAATGAACCCCGCATTCCATGTGAGTAAGTTGACTTCGATTGGACCAGACCGCCACAGAGAGGAATGTGCCCACGAGGGCACCACCAAATGTTGTAGATAAACCTACTAAAGAAGAAGTTGAGTATATCATAGCTGACCGCACCTTGGGCTAGCCCATATACCCACTGCAAGAGTGGAATAATACTTAGTCAAGTAGAAAGGAACAAGGTGTTACGGCACGATCACTATATCTTTGATTTTTCTTTATCTCTCCTCTATGGAAAGAGGGGATGATATGTGGTGTGGTATACCTAATCGTTTAGTCAACAAGACGTACGTAAGTTGACATATTTCCATGTATATGTTCTTTGGAGCTAGAACCAATCAATAGAATGAAATGAAATAATGGTAAGCCTAGGGCGACGAAGATGGCTCAAGAGTGTCTATACAAAGCCCCTCTCATCTTCACACAAGAGGCAATGCACCCTTTGTTTGAATGGTACTTGATTCATAAAGAATGATTCTTTTGAAGTTATACAAACTTTCTAAACAAAAATGCCACGCAGAGCGTGTCACGAGATATATCGCTCTCGGACTTCTTACGGTAAGGCCATCGCACTAGCCAGCCAGTGTGGTGGTGAACGCGCTATGCTCTAAGCTAAGTTGTTTACCTTGCAGACAGAGGAGATATAGAAAGTGTGACGTGTTTGATTCATAAGATTCTATAATCAATAGCACCAGTATATTATTTTACTTAGCTTGCCTCTCCCATGACTCTTCGGACCAACCAACCCAGATCTGCCTTCACAAGTCTCTCTACATTTTGGGAGCAGAGCATGCAGCAAAATCGAGCAATAGATCTTAGAAGAATTCCACTTTGAAGCACGACTCTTTCTATTTCCGTGCTAGCATTTGAAATGTCTCCCTTCCTCTTTCAATCGAAACACTTGACGCAGATAGCTCCGGTAGGCCCCGTATCTGCCTCTATCAGGCGGTGACAGCCCCCCCCTCACACCCACAGCATAGAGGAGCTGCTTCAACATCCGCTCTACAACCAAGAAAAATGCTATCCAAAGCGATATATGATGCTAAACCGAGATATAGAGAGGATTGTCCTTTTGTTGTCTCGAAGAGACAAAAAAACTTATATGAATGGTGCTAATTCACATGTTCTTTCTAATTCATTTGGTTTCGAGAGCCTCCCTCTCCCCATCCCTTACTCGTCTTTTGAAAGCCATCATCCTGGATTTTCTTTCCGTATGCCAGCAAAAGTACCTCACCCTCACCTTTCTACATTTATTATTATATAGAATTTTGCCGGGTCTCTATAAAACATAATGAAAAGCCCGGGTGGAAGCACAAAATAAAGGAGAGATACAAAGTAGTTCTTACTAAGAAGTCTAGTGCTAGTTCTTACTAAGACTTCTTTATCCAACTTTCATTTTTGAGTGGTTTTTTTGTTCTCTTATTTGGATTGAAAGAAAGAAAAAACATCCCTTTCTTTCTCTTCTTTATTTTTGTTTTATCCCTTCGACGAATTTCGGCTATGACCAATGCCCCACTAGCTAATTAGGCATAAGAAAAAGCTACTTGAAAACAAAAAGCAAGGTTCACCTTGAATTGAACTCGACGAATTGCGTTTTGCCAGAGAGATTTTTTTAGAAAGATTCTCCATTGGTAATTAAACAATAGAAAGAATATAAATAAAGGCGCATACATGGGAAAGGCCCCCCACTACTTCTTCATTTG
>AWOL01S0003591.1:66513-89815 GCA_000715115.1 Nicotiana otophora
GAGAGGTGCACCTAACCCACCTACCCACTCATCAATCACGGTGTTCAGCTAACTTGCACTGATAGACCCCTATTGTATTGGAATTAGGCGCCTATCATTTTACTGTTGTCAATGAATCTCTTCCATGTTCGATTCTACTCTATGTTAGAACATTTCTATGAATGCTATTGTGATCTAAGTGGTCTTATTCTTTGTCCCGTGCAAGGAAGCATTGCTCCTCTTTTCATTCCAAATTCAAGAATACGACCGATACGATTAATATGTCTGTGCTCCTCTCTTATTACGTTTTTGTATCCCCCTATTCTTCGGATACAATTCGATCCTTTTACGGCCAAATCTCAATTTGTGGAAAGCCTTCGATGGCTTCCTTATGAAAACATCAGTTTTTATTTGGGTATAGACAGTATCTCTTTATTCTTCGTGATATTGACCACATTTTTTATCGCTATTTGCATTTTAGTGGGTTGGTCTGGTATGAGAAGTTATGGGAAAGACTATATTATAACATTTCTAATTCGTGAAATTATAATGATCGTCGTGTTCTACATGATGGATCTTCTACTATTCTATGTTCTTCCCAAAAGTGTGCTAATCCCTATGTTATGTGGACCTGTGCATCTTCTATTCGCTAGGATAAAGCATTTCCTTTGCAGTAAAACCCATACGGGCGGTCGTCCGTCGTCCTAAAGTAGTCCCCGTGAAGCTTTCTGGAAGAGGGGTAGTCTTGTGTGTAAGCATAGCATTTCCGGTCAAACCCGCCCAACCCAACTAAGAAGAACCGAACCTGGAAGACACATTTTTTTCATTTTGGGAGGGTACTCCGAGTAGTGGGTACCTCATAGGACCTCGATCCGCCTACTCGGGTCTTGTATGGATATGTAGGAAAGGGTGCTCCTAGGTGTGTGTAGGGGTTGTGTTTGTTCGCGAGAAAGGATTCCACATCAAGTAAGTTTGGGGGTGTGGACACACGTGCGCTATGTCGGGTAACGGCTACAAGGGATAAATCGAAAGGAAACTGTACCCGGCCAGGGATGGACGTAAACTCGTAAGCTACCGAAGGTAGGGATAATCGTCCATGTCTTATTGTGAAAGAAAAACGCCGCCTCGCCACAACAGACGGGTTCCTTCCTCTGTCATCACTAGGGAGCTCTTGGAGAGGAGACCTTAGGATAAGTTGCTAAAACAAACGGGATGGGAGGATCGACCCGTTCAGATAATTCTGAAGAAAGACTGTTGGCAGCAGGTAGAGAGATTTTTTTCCCTCTACAAAACACAAGAAAATGCGGGCAGGGTAGAGCTTGGAAGAGGGTTCGAGAATAGCGTAGGGTCCTGTCCTTATGATTTGTATAAGAAAAGCGTTTCAAACCTTTATGCATGCACCTCTGTACAAGTGTTGCATACAAGTTCTGGCCAGGATAATTGAGAAAGATTCAACCAATTTGAACCGCTCACATCATAATAGTAGTAGTGTAATGGTGGTAAGTCGGGGGGAGGGGGGATGGCATAACATAAGGCTATTACTTTCACACCTCTATATCTATAGAGAGAGAGAGAGATCTGCTGTGTGAGCAACCCGACTGTTCCTTACATGTGCTTTACATGCCACACATAATCTTTCTTCCCAACAAGCCCTTTTTTATTTGGAAGACGGGCATTGCGTTCGGTTCGAAAGACATGGTTTTCAGTATGTCTCCATATAGGGCCCCACTAGTCCGGCTAGCTAGTGAGCGGTTCTTTCGAGCGGGAAGCAGGTCGGGCCCTACGGGCGGGCATCTCCCGCAACGCAAGCACCATTGTTTGACACCACCCGAGAAGCAAAAGATTCGTCAGTCCAGGCTGAAAATACATACATAGATAGTGGTTTAATGACAAGGCCGATGACGGAAGCTCGGGACCTACTCTGAGAAGGGAGTGGCTACCTACTCTGCCATTATTATAGGGGTATGGGGTTCGAGACAAAGAAAGATTAAGGCAGCATATCAGTTGTTCCTTTATACTTCACTTGGATCTGGTTTTATGCTATTAGCTATTCTATTGATTCCTCTCCAAACAGGAACAACCGATTTACAAATCTCATTAACCACTAAATTTAGTGAGCATCGCCAAATCTTTCTATGGATTGATTCTTTCGCCTCTTTCTCCGTCAAAGTGACTATGGTAGCAGTTCATATTCTGTTACCCTAAGCCCATGTAGAGGCACCTATGGCAGGATCCGTCATCTAGGCATGCATTTCTTTAAAATTGGGAACCTACGGGTTTTTAAGATCTTCAATACCCATGTTTCCCGAAGAGACACTTTGTTCCACTCCTTTCATTTTTACTTTAAGCGCGGTTGCTATAATATATACTTCCTCGACCACTTTAAGGAAGATCGATCTTAAGAAGATCATTGCTTACTCCTCAGTAGCTCATATGAATCTAGTGACTATTGGTATGTTTAGTCGGAAAAAAAGAATAATAATACAAGTCTAAAGCCAATAACATAAATAACTGCGTCAATACATAACAAATTCCCCAGAACTTGTAAATACAGAGTAATGAGCTCTAAAATAGATACACAAGTCTGGAATACAAAAATAACAATACTATCTGAAAGAAAGACAACAATACAAAAATTAAAAGAGATGCCAAGGTATGCGATTGAAATGCGGCTCTATCTCATCTCCGCAACAAAACACAGCTACTCGCGGCTCGATCCAACATCTAGATCTGCACAACTAAGTGTAGAGTGTAGTGTGAGTACAACCGACCCCATGTACTCAGAAAGTATTGTAACAAACATGTTTATCACTTTGATTTATGAGATGATAATATTATTGTTGTGCGCTTGTGAGACTGATCAGTTCATAATTATTATTAACAATACTCGCTAATAACCTGATCAGTTCATAAATCTCACAAGCGCACAACAATAATATAATCATCTCATAAATCTTAGTGATAAATCTCGTCACATTCTCCATCTCAACAAGAAACATTCGTCCTCGAACGGAAATAGAAATGTACCTGTGCTGGTAAAAGGGGTTGGTATATACTCCTCATATCGGACTTGGACTCCCACGCAGCCTCCTCAATCAACTGACCCCTCTAATGTACTCTCACATAAAGAAAAGTCTTAGATCTCAACTTTCAAACCTACCGATCTAAAATAGCCACTGGCTTTTCCTCGTAGGTCATATTCTTATCAAGATGCACCGCGCTAATTTCCAAAACATATGACCTATCCTCATGGTCCTTTCGAAGCATGGAAACGTGAAATACCGGATGAACCCCTGGTATGCTAGGAGGCAATGCAATCCTATAAGCAACCTATCTAGCTTTCTGTAAGATTTCAAACGGGCCAATAAACCTCGGGCTCAACTTTCCCTTCTTCACAAATTGCATCTGGCCCTTTATAGGCGACATTCAAAGAAGAATCTTCTCACCTTCCATGTAAGCCACATCTCGAAACTTCCGGTCCGCATAACTCTTTTGCCGGGACTGGGCTGTACATTGTCGGGACTAATATATACGAAGTCACTCCTGAATCACCTTAACATTTTTAAAAGAATCACAAACCAAATCTCTACAAAACAATTAGCCTTACCGGGCTCAAACCAACCAACCGGAGAATAACATTGCCTCCCCATATAAGGCCTCGTACGGAACCTTCTGTATGATGGACTGATAACAGTTTTTCTAGGCAAACTCCACTAGAGGTAAGAACTAGTCCCACTGACCCTTGAAATCCATAGAGCATGCTCACAATATATCCTCCAATATTCGAAAGTACGGTCAAATTATGCATCTGTCTAAGGATGAAACACGTTACTCAGCTCGACATGCGTGCCCAACTCACACTGCATATCTCTCAAAAGTGTGATGTGAACTGCATGCCCCAGTCATAAATAACGATAATGGGCACACCCTTCAGGCGGATAAGCTCCCAGATGTAAATCTGATCCAACCGCTCTGAAGAATAGGATGCCATCACCAGAATAAAGTGTGTGGACTTAGTCAACCGGACCACAATAACCCATACAACATCATATTTCCTCAAGGTCCGTGGTAAGCCTAGCACAAATTCCATAGTGATGCGCTCCCACTAACACTTCGGTACCTCAAATCTCTGAGTCAACCCACCCGGCTTCTAATGCTCATACTTTACCTGTTGACATTCAAACACCGAGAGTCATGAACAACAATATGTTTCTTCATCTTTCACCACCAGTAGTGATTCATCAAATCACGGTACATCTTCGTGACACCTGGGTGAATGTCATACCATGAACTCTGAGACTTCTCAAGGATCAACTCTCTCAGCCCATCCATATTCGAAACACCAACACTACCCTAAAGTAGCATAACATGTCATGATCCAAAACCACCAACCGGTTGTGATGGTGCCTAACTTACTTTGTAGAGAAGCCAAACATAATAAGAGTTATACTAGATAATAGAATTAATGAGAATAATATAGGTCTAAAGCCAATAACACAAAACAACTGCGATGATACATAACAAATCTCCCAGAACTGGTAAACACTGAGTCATGAGCTATAAAATAGAGATACAAGTATGGAATACCAAAATAACAATACTATATGAAAGGAAGACAACAGTACTAAAATGAAAAGAGTTTCCAAGGTTTGCGATTGAAATGTAGCTCTACGTCGTCAATTTGCAACTCTTCGCAACAAAACACAACTACCCATGGTGGGGCCAACACCTGGATTTGCACAATTAAATGTAAAGTGTAGTATGAGTACAACCGACCCCAAGTACTCAACAAGTATCATAACTAACCTTGGCGAGGTAATAAAGACAAGAATTATTAATAATACTTGAGAATAACCCGTACAGTTCATAAGTCTGACAAGTATATAGAAATAACATCATCAAGTCATAAATCAGAGTGAGCCTCCTTGCTGCACAAAAAAGTGAACATGCTCTATTTCAGTTAAAGATCCAGCATATAGAGAAGATATGCAAAACTAAGGCATATATACATTCCTGATCTAGCATATANAAGAGTTATACTAGATAATAGAATTAATGAGAATAATATAGGTCTAAAGCCAATAACACAAAATAACCGCGATGATACATAACAAATCTTCCAAAACTGGTAAACACTGAGTCATTATCTATAAAATAGAGATACAAGTATGGAATACCAAAATAACAATACTCTATGAAAAGGAAGACAACAGTACTAAAATGAAAAGAGTTTTCAAGGTCTGCGATAGAAATGTAGCTCTACGTCGTCAATTTGCAACTCTTCGCAACAAAACACAACTACCCATGGTGGGGCCAACACCTGGATTTGCACAATTAAATGTAAAGTGTAGTATGAGTACAACCGACCCCAAGTACTCAACAAGTATCATAACTAACCTTGGCGAGGTAATAAAGACAAGAATTATTAATAATACTTGAGAATAACCCGTACAGTTCATAAGTCTGACAAGTATATAGAAATAACATCATCAAGCCATAAATCAGAGTGAGCCTCCTTGCTGCACAAAAAAGTGAACATGCTCTATTTCAGTTAAAGATCCAGCATAGAGAGAAGATATGCAAAACTAAGGCATATATACATTCTTGATCTAGCATATAGAGAAGATATGTGAACCTTCTCACCCACCATATATGCAACATCATGAATATTTTTTCCAGCATAGCTCTTATACTTGGACTGTATTGTATGAATCTGCTCCTGAATCACCTTTATCATCTCTAAGGAATCTCAGACCAAATCAGTGCCAAACAGTTTAGCCTCCCTAGGCTCTAACCAACCAATCAGAGAACAACATCTCCTCCCATATAAGGACTCATAAGGATCCATTTGGATACTCGATTAAAAGCTATTATTGTAGGTGAACTCTGCTAATGGAAGAAACAAATCCCATGAAGCTCCAAAATCGATAACACAGGCACGTAACATGTCCTCCAATATCTGAATAGTGCGCTTGGACTACGCATCCTTTTGGGGATGAAATGTTGTACTTAGCTTTACCCGTGTGCCCAAATCTCATTGCACCGCTCTCCAAAGCTGCAATATGAATTGAGTGCCTCAATCAGAAATGATAGACACGGACACTCCATGACGCCGAACATTCTCACGATTGTAAATCTGAGCCAATCACTCTGAAGAATAGGAAGTCATCACCGGAATGAAGTGTATGGACTTAGTCAACCGGTCCACACTAACTCGGACTGCATCATATTTCTTCAAGGTCCATGGTAAGCTTACCACAAAATCCATAGTGATGCACTCCCACTTCCACTCTGGTATCTCCGAACTTTGAGTCAACCATCCCTACTTCTGATGCTCATATTTCACCTATTAGCAATTCAAACATCGAGATATATAATTAACAATATATTTCTTCATTCTCCTTCACGAATAGTATTTTTTCAAGTCACGGTACAACTTCATGACACCTGGTTGAATGGAATAGCGCAAGATGCGAGCCTTCTTAAGGATCAAATCTCTCAACCCATCAACAATTGACAAATCTGGCCTTGAAGCTGCATAACACCATCATCACTTATCACCACCTCGTTGCACTATGTCTTTCAATGCCAATAAGTGAGGATCACCCAACTGGAAAGCCTTGATACACTCCAACGACTGACTGTCACAACGCAAGCAAACATACAGCTAGGCACGGCGGCCGTTAGGTCACCTATTTTGGGTTATGGACACACAAGGCCAAAACATGTGTGCCGGGCATGCGACACGTCAACCTACTAGCAATGGGGAGAAAGCATAGCATGTCACAATAAATGCTGGATTCGAGGCATCAGCAAAATACTGCCGTCTGTTCCAAAAACAAAAGCCCCTTAGCGCCCCTGGACGGGAGTAGGGGACGGCCCTACGCGCAGGCAACAACAGCACCAGCTCTACTAAATAAGAATCAAATATTTCTGTTGGCTTTCCCAATTCATTCGTGAATAATACTTCAAGGGCGTGAAGCGAGTACTTCTAGCTGCTTCGCGTGCTTCTTATTATGGCGGTTATGTTTTCGTGGTGAAAATGATCGAAAATCGAGACGAGGTGCTATTTTCAAATCGATTGAGAGATAGCCTGATCTGTTCTGATAGATCGAATGAGATAGAGAGGGAATCTCTCAAGAATAAGGGGAAATCTCCTATTTCTATCTATTGATGAGACAACTATCTATTCTTGATCCATCAGAAAGAAATCGATATGTATCTGATGGAGTCTACATCGTACGTAGAGCGCCCAAGCGCTTTTTAGGCCAGCTCAGTTCTCTTATCCATCGGTCCAATGCACTGGGCTCATCTCATGGAGGGAAAAGCCAAAATGTAGTTGTCTTGTTCGCCGCCTCGACGCATTCCCTTCTCTCCCCGGTATCGTCCCACACAGAAAGAAAGAGCGCAGAGCCCCGGCCCGACCTGTAGGTCCGCTAACGTAAAGCGAGGAGTTGAGCCTGAACTGGCGAACCGAAGTCACTTTCGGAACCATACTTCCTACAGCTAACATGTGTCCAGTCCAGCGGGAACGCGCAGCGCAAACGAACCTGAGCTGCTATACCGAATCCCCCGCTGGCCATCGGGGACCNTAAATAAATCGATATGTATCTGATGGAGTCTACATCGTACATAGAGCGCACAAGTACTCTTTAGTACAACTCAGTTCTCTTATCCATTGGTCCAATGCATTGGGCGTATCTCATGTAGGGAAAAGCGAAAATGTAGTTTTCTTGTTCGCTGACTTGACGCATTCCCTTATCTCCCCGGTATCGTCCCACACAGAAAGAAAGAGCGTAGAGCCCTGGCCGACCTATAGGTCCGCTAACATAAAGTGAGGGGTTAAGCCTGAACTGGCGAATCGAAGTCACTTTCGGAACCATACTTCCTACAGCTAACATGTGTCCATCCCAGCGGGAACGAACAACACAAACGAACCTGAGCTGCTATACCGAATCCCCCACTGGCCATCGGTGACCGAGTGGTAAGGCCATGATCTGCAGGGGAACATATCACTCATTCTTCCATTGGGGATAGGTGCACGAATGACAACTTCAAATGTCACACATCCACCACCTACCTACTGTTTAGGTGGCACCAGAGAGATCCAGCTAAGGTAAGAAACTTCGTGTCGCGGCTGCTCCACTCCGCTGCGTTGCAGTCTCATGAACTGAACTTCGTTACCATCCCGCACGCGAAGCAAATGGGCACTATGTCGTGGGGCAGTTTCGAGGTGGGGAGCGAAGAGAGACCATAAGAATGATTCATTTGGATCGACAAGCTTTTTCAACCCAGAAACAAAGAATCAATGGAATGTCTGTCTATCCATGAATATCTATTCTATCTGTATATCTAGGGGATCTCTCTATACATATAGATTTTTTTTATGGAATGATATAACCGGCTAGCCGTAGCCGCATATCAGCTATGCTCAATGCGAGATTTCTGTTGGATTGGATCTTTTGGAATTCTTTTGGACACAGCAAAAAGGGCTCTAAGCCTCCATGCAATCAAGAGTGAGAGAAGCGTAGCACGAAGCTACCGCTTACCCTGACTGACTAAAATTTAACAGTCTTGGCCTACTTTGATTCAAAAGAAAGGCGAAGGCTTTGGCAAAAACCAAATGGCTTTCTATAGTAGTTGCAAGGGTTGCAAACCTTAACTACTTAAGTACAAAAGGATGCTTTCGTTGGTTTCATAATGGGGTTGTTCACTACAAGCTATCAAGCACTGTCTTAGATTGAATGTTGACTTATCTTATTGCCGTTCAATCTCTAAGGCGGTTTTCTGCTGAGAATGAAGTAGTATTCATGCCCAAAGGTGAACAAAGCCCTAGCTGCTTTTCCCAGGCCATAGAAGGGCTTATAGTGCAAGCCTTTGTTTGATATGTTCATTCAGCACCAATACAAATTAAAACTTCACCAAAGTGGAAGGGCTAGTATAAAAGCTAGAAGTAGCTAGCCTATAGTAGTCGGCCAAACCAAAGCCTCATGACAACATAAAATTAGCCTTATGAATTGAATCTTAAGTAGGGGGCTTAGCCCGCCCGCCCACCAATCAAAGAGGCTGAGAGTAAGCGTAAGCTCACCCGCAAGCTCGAAGAGCTTCCCTTCATTCGCTTCGTGGGAGACGCACAACACATAGATGGAAGTCAGAGGGCCCATACTACATGCCAAACCCTTCGCTCCGAAGGACTGTAGATCGGAAAGTGCCTTCTAAACCACCCTATTCATCCAAAAGAGAAGGGAAGGATCCTATGTATTTGCATGACCCCTGTAGATTTAACCCTATCTATACCTGGAGCCACTCCCCTAGCGCACCTGCCACCATGCCGTAGAACAGGAGCTCGTGTGGAACCTTTTATTATAGCATAACAGTGATACAACATAGCAAAATATTGCGGCCGCCTAACATTGGGGATGGAGGTACGGTAAATTCAGCCAAAATATGAGACCCGAAGGGCCCGACGCGCACAACCCTATTCTATCTGAGTTCGAGTTTACCCCTTGCATTTCGGACAACCGTCTGTAGCATCATAAGGAGGACCCCCCTTTTGAGGTACAAAAAGAGTTCGGTACATAGGAGGTTGGTCTTTCTCAACATGGTGTATAGCATGAAAAACCTTTCAATACAACATAGGGCCATTCACAGTAAAGAAAAGAATGAATCATTTCTTATCTTCTTTCCCGAGAGGGAAAGAGAAAGAGGGTCTTTTGGAGGGAGGGGGGAGGGGAAAGGCTTGTGACTATCTATCCCGATAGGACCCCATAATAGAACGTGAGCTGTTAAGAGGTTCCATATTGCCGAGATGAAGGACAATACTTCTATACGTGATCGTAGTATGTCACGTCGTCTCGTCTGCGCTGCATCGAAGAGTACCTATGCACTATGTTCCGGTTCACTAGTAAGGAAGATAGCATTGGGGTGGGGGTCTACGATGTGATACTAAAGTATGGCCAGGGGAGATACATGCTAACTATGGCTAGGAAGCAGGAACCATTATGTAAAACATTTGGGTGTTACAGATCTTTTATACTACCATCGATCGACAGAGCAGAACGACCAGAAAAAAAAGTTAAGTTAGAAAGCCGTATGATAGGAGGTAACTATCTTGTACGGTTCGGGGTTAATCGACGTACTCCAATCAGTATGGGGAATCTTTGGCTCTATCGAACAAACAGGGAATTGGAGGTAGCATTCTACCGAGGTCAAGTCAAGCAATGGTTTCTTCAGACCTTTTTCTATGTGTTGGTGTTCTATATAACCGACATAAGACTCGACTTATTAGATATTATAGAGGTTCAGTGAGCACCAGGTCGAATCTCTCTACCATTTTCTTCTCTTCCACTTTGGCCAATTTGAGTTCACCTGGTACTAGCAGGTTTATCGGGGAATTGTGCATCTTAGTAGGAGCTTTCCAAATAAATAGCTTAGTAGCAACATTAGCAGCGCTTGGGATGATTTTAGGCGCGGCCTATTCCCTTGGCGGTACCTCGGGATATCTCCTCGTATATTTACTTTTGGGACTACGAGACAGTATCTTGGGAGCGCCCCTGTTGTTATCACATTGTTCGTGTGTTGTTTTTTCCCTGTGATTTCTTGCTATTAAATTCTCCATTTTTACTTCATTTTTAGTATATCTTTTGTCTTATTATTATATCCCAGTAGGGCTCGGACCTGACCTCGTCACTACTCTACCGAGGTTAGGCTTGGCACTTACTGGGTACCGTTGTGGTGTACTTATGCTACTCTTCTGCACATGCTTTGTGTGCAGATCTAGGTACTTCTTATCAGTCCCACTATTAGATGAAAGTGCTTGCTGCTGTATGGAGACTTCAAGGTACATATGCCATGTCCGCAGACCTCGGAGTCCCCCTCTATTCTCTCCTATGTCATTTACCTTCCCTACTTGTTTTGTTAGACTCTGGTGTATAGCGATACTAGTTTCCTTCTGTAGGTTGTGACTTACGATGTTCCGAGTTTTGGGAAGATTGTGTATTATAGAGTATTGGTTATTGTACATGCTGAGCGGTATTGTTACTAGTTATTCAGTTATCCACTGCTTATAGTTGCCAAGTTTTAATTACGTATTGTTATTTCTGCAATTTGTTAGGCTTACCTATCCGTAGACACTAGGTTCCATCACGATGTTATGAGAAGGGAGTTTGGGTCATTACAGTTATGGCCGCAGGTACGGAGGCTAGCTAGGTTGGGCAGTGGCTGCAGGTACGAGGTGCATCTGCGAGTCCGCATGTGCGTAAGAGTTTCCGCAGAAGCTGATCTGGAGTGCAAGGACTAGGGACCACTGATGCGGATGTATTTCGCAGGTGCGTACGCGTAGAAGAGCAAGATGGACTGCAGAAGCGGGACTGGGCTGCAGAAGCAGACGGTCGGGTTTCTAGTGGACTTTGCAGAAGCGAAGGATTTTCTGCAAAAGCATAACTACAAGTGCGGATTCTGAGTCTACAGATGCGAGATGCCAGGATAAAAGGATTTAAATGAGGGCTTCGAGCTTTCTCTCATTTTGGGACATGTGAATCTCGGTCATGTAAGGCCCCGTAAATTCTTTTACCTAAAACTCAGGATTTCGTGGTGCTGAGGTAGACTTATATGTTGTTGATACCAGACCTCGTGCATCAGGCTATGAAGAAGGTTAAGATTATTAAGGAGCGATTAAAAACTACTCAGAGTCGCCAGAATATAAAGCCTCATACGGAGCCATCTGAATGCTCGATTGGTAGCTGTTATTGTAAGCAAACTCCTTGAGTGGCAGAAACTGATCCCAAGAACCCCCAAAATCAATGACACAAGTGCGTAACATATCCTCCAATATCTGAATAGCACGCTCAGACTATCCGTCCGTCTGAGGGTGGAAAGTTGTACTCAGTTGAACCTGTGTGTCCAATTCTCATTGCACTGATCTCCAAAACTATAATGTAAACTGCGTGCCTCGATCTGAAATAATTGACACTGACACACCATGTAGACGGACAATCTCGCGGATATAAATCATAGCCAACCACTCCGAAGAATAATTAGTACCAATTGAAATAAAATGCGCGGACTAGGTCAATCGATCTGCAATCGCCCAAACAACATGAAACTTCCTCAATATCCGTGGAAGCCCAACTACGAAGTCCATGGTAATGCGCTCCAACTTCCACTCCGGAATTTCAAGTCTCTGAAGCAATCCTCCCGGTCTTTGATGCTCGTACTTTAACTGTTTACAATTTAAACACCGAGCTACAAACCCAACTACACCTTTCTTCATTCGCCTGCACCAATAGTATTGCCTTAAATCCTGATACATCTTTGTAGCACCTGGATGAATGGAGTACCGCGAACTGTGAGCTTCCTGGAGAATAAACTCACGCAAACCATCTGCATTAAGCACACATAGCCTGCCATGCATCCGTAAAACACCGTCATCCCCAATAGTGACTTCCTTGGCATCATCGTGTTGAACTCTGTCTTTAAGGACAAGCAGATGGGGGTCATCATACTGGCATTCTCTAATACGATCATAGAGAGAAGACTGAGAAACCACACAAGCCAAAACTCGATTCGGCTCTGAAACATCCAATCTAACAAACTGGTTGGCCAAGGCTTGAACATCTAAGGCTAAAGGTCTCTTTGCTACCGGTAAGTATGCTAAGCTAGCCAAACTCTCCGCCTTACGACTCAAGGCATCGGCCACCACATTGGCCTTTTCAGGATGATAGAGAATGGGAATATTATAATCCTTAAGGAACTCTAACCACCTCCATTGCCGCAAATTAAGATCTTTCTGTTTAAACAAATGTTGTAGACTCCGGTGATTGGTATAAACCTTACAATGGACACTGTACAAATAATGCCGCCAAATCTTCAAGGCATGAACAATAGCTGCTAATTCAAGGTCGTGAACTGGATAATTCTTCTCATGTACCTTTAACTATCTAGACACATAGGCAATCACCCTACCGTCTTGCATCAGCACTGTGCCGAGACCAATACACGATGCGTCACAATACACAGTATAAGACTCTAAACATGTAGGCAACACCAATACTGGGGCTGTACTCAAAGATGTCTTGAGCTTCTGAAAGCTCTCTTCACACTCATCCGACCACCTGAACGGAGCACCTTTCTAGGTCAATTTAGTCAAAGACGATGCAATAGACGAGAAAACCCTCCACAAAGTGACGATAATAACCGTCCAAGCCGAGAAAACTCCGAATCTCAGTAGCTGAAAATGGCCTGAGCCAACTCTAAACTACCTCTATTTTCTTTGTATCCACCTTAGTTCTTTCACTGGACACTATATGTCCCAAGAATACTACCAAACTAAGCCATAACTCACACTTAGAGAATTTGGCATAAAGCCTCTCCTCTCTCAGTCTCTGTAATACAATACCCAAGTGTTATGCATGCTCCTCCTAGCTACATAAGTACACTAGGATATCATCAATAAATACTACGACAAATAAATCAAGATACGGCTGAAATACACTATTCATCAACTGCATAAATGATTGTGGGCATTGGTTAGCCCAAAAGACATCACAAGAAATTCATAGTGGCCATAACGAGTATTGGACCACGGGGCCTCTGGCCTCCCTCTCTCCGTGTTCCTGGATATAGACCATCTTTATTTACCAAGCAATGTCAACTACCTCATCAAAAGTAGCACCAGATACCTCTCCCGAGTCATAAGTAACCATAGTTGATATGTGAGGCCATCAATGAACCTCCTAATCCTCTCCCTATCAATGGGAACCAACCAAACTGCATGACGAGCCAACTCAGATAATCTCATCTCGTACTACATCACAGACATGTCATCCTAACATAACTGCTCAAACTGTTTGCGCAGCTTCTCTCTGCGAGATTGCGGCACATACTTCTCCAAAACGATAACGGAGAACTACTGCCATTTGAGTGGTATTGCACCGACCAGCCTACGCCTCTCATAAGCTTCCCACCTATTGAAGGCAGCCCTAGAAAACTGAAAAGTAGTGAACGAGATCCCACCGGTCTCCAAAATAACCACGGTCCGAAGCATCCGCTGGCACTTATCCAAAAAACCCTGAGCATCCTCTGACTGAGCACCGCTAAATGATGGGGGTCGAAGCCTTCAAAATCTCTCAAGCCTCCTCTGCTCATCATCTGCCATAACAGGAACTACAGGGGCATGAGCAGCTATAACCTGCTTGGCTAGTAGTGCCACCGGTATCTGAAGTCCCTGTACTACCTGGTCTGGAGTATGTGCAACAGGGGTATGAGTACTTACGCTGGCCTAAGAAGTGGAAGGTGTGGCCTGAGCAGAAACCACCTGAGCAATGCCAGTGTAAACTGTCAATATTTGGGCCAAAGCCTCCTGAAGGCCTAGAATAACAATGGGCACCGCTGGTGCCTGAGCTGGTCCTGCCGGCTCAACTGTATCTGGAATCTGCTCCTGAGCTGGAGTAACTTGTGGTGCCACGGTTGCTGCTCCAACTGCTGTACGAGCTGCACCTCGACCTCTACCTCAGCCCCGGCCTCTACTATGGCCCCGGCTCTCGCGGTCCTAACTGGTGGAACTGGTGGCTGACCGTCTGAACCGGTAGTATGTGTTCTCACCATCTGTGAGTGGATAGAATAACAAAATTTTAGTTTCCCAAATCAACAAATTCGTACGACAGAGTACAAGAAGGAGAAATTTCCGAAGGGTTCGGAAGCCTCTCGAAGATAAGTATAGACATCTCTGTATCGATCCGCAAGACACTACTAAACCTGCTCATGACTCGTGAGACCTATGTAACCTAGGCTCTGATACCAACTTGTCACAACCCAAAATCTCGCATGTCATGAGGTCTCCTATCTCAATACTAGGCAAGCAGATAACATCAATAACCTACGATTTCCTTTAAGTTTAAAAACATAATATTTGAATACAATAAAAAGCAATCTCGCAAATATCGATACAAACACTCCCAAAACACGGTGTCACTGAGTACATGAGCATCTATACCTTCCAAGTCTGGCAAATACGGTTTATGATAATCTGAGACCAAATACAATAAACAAAATGATATGGAAGGAGAGACAAGGTCTGCGAAACATGGCAACTACCTTTGAATTTCCGAAAAATTAACTGTGTGAAAGAATCAACACCCACTGTGTCCGGGATCACCTGGATCTGCACATGAAGTGCAGGGTATAGTATGAGTACAACAAACTCAGCAAGTGACAATAATAAATAAGGAACTGAAAGTATTGACGAGCTTCACAGCTAAGTCCAAATACAGTACTTTCCAACATAAAAAGGTAGGCATGCTTTCAAGTTCAACATTTAAAACTCCACAGTAATCTCATATCAAATTTGGTTGAAACGGAAATAATGTCTTTCAGAGTTTCTCAAAATAATGATATATGACAGCTGAAATGCAGCAATAATGAAATCAATGCATCCTCTCAGAGTAACAGTCACTTAGTCCTCCCATCCACTCCAACCTCACAGTTACTCTTTCCTCGCAATTACTTATTCCTCTCAGTCACTCAACACTCGGCACTCGCACTCAGTAGGTACCTGCGCTCACTGGGGGTATGCACAGACTTCGTAAGGGCTCCTTCAGCCCAGGCGCTATATCAAGTCAATCACGGCATATAACAATGATACATGCTACAACGCACATCTCGATCCCATAATTATCCTCACTATTAGGCCCTCGGCCTCACTCAGTCATCAATCTCTCCAGTCACTCGGGCTCAGGATGTCATGAAAATCAGCCTAATAATGATAATATAATGTATCAATAAATAGCAACAGAGACTGAGATATGATATGAAATGAATGAATATGACTGAGTGTGAAATTACAATTTGAACATATAATTCAACCACAGAAATGACCCCAGTGGGTACCAATAATAACAGCATATGTCTAAGCATGATTTTTAATACGAGTCGCAGCTCAATCTTTCTCTAACACATAGAGAATGTACGGATATCAACAGATTATTCAACTACATAGTTCCATGGAATTTGACCAAGTCACAATTCCTACTGTGCACCCCCACATGCCCGTCACCTAGCATGCACGTCACCTCAAGACCGATCACATAACACATAATCCGGGGTTTCATACCCTCAGTACAAAATTTAGAACTGTTACTTACCTCAAACCGTGTAATTCTTTATTCTGCTATGTCTTTGCCTCGTGAATTGTCCTCCAAATGCCTCGAATCTAGCCACAAATAATTCGATTCAGTCAATAAAAATTATTGGAATTAATTCCATAAAACAATACTAATTTTCCAACAAAATCCAAAGTTTAGTTCAAAAATTGCCTGTGGGGCCCACGTCTCGGAACCAGACAAAGGTTACAAAATCCGAAAACCCACTCAACCATGTGTCTAACCATAACAATATTATGGAGTAGAAATAATCACAAGTGACTTACCTCAAGATTTCCCACGATTTCTCGCTCAAAGATCGCCTCACCTGCTTTTGGAAATGTCAAAAATGACAAAATTCCTCGGACCCTTCTGTTTTGTACACTACCCAGTGCTTTCGCACCTGCGGCTCCTCAAGCCGCTTCTGCAGTTCCTGCTTCTGCGGCTAATTGCGCTTCTGTGGAACTTTGTCTACATCTGCGGACTCGCTTCTGCGAAGAAGTTGTCCGCTTTTGCGGACCTTGCCCAACTCCCCTCACCTCCGCTTCTGCGACTTTTGAGTCGCTTTTGCGAAACTCACTTCTACGAGTATTCGTCCACTTTTGCGGACCTTGCACACCTGCGATGCCATTTGCGCTTCTACGTGCTCGCACCTGCGAGCCAAATTCCGCAGGTGCGATTGCACCAGAAGGCAGAAACGTCAGCTTTTCTTCTAAGTCCTAATTTGATCCGTTAAACACCCGAAACTCACCCGAGACCCCCAGGACCTCAACCAATTATACCAACAAGTCCTAAAATATCATACGAACTTAGTCGAATCTTCAAATCACATCAAACAATATTAAAACATGAGTCACACATAGATTCAAGCCTGATGAACTTTGAAACTTCCAATTTCTACAAACGACGTCGGAACCTATCAATTCACGTCCGATTGACCCCATATTTTGCACACAAGTCATATATGACATAACAGACCTATTCAAATTTCCAAAATCGGATTCCGACCTTGATATTAAAAAGTCAACCCCGGTCAAACTTCCCAAATATTCGACTTTCGCCATTTCAAGCCTAATTCTACTACGGACCTCCAAATACTTTTCCGGACAAGCTACTAAGTCCCAAATTACCATACAGAGCTATTGGAATTATCTTAATTAAAATCTAAGGTGGTTTACACATACGTCTATATCCTATGAACTTTTTAAACTTACATTTTTAATTTGGAGACTAAGTGTCTAATTTCACACCGAAATCCTTCCAGACCCGAACCAACTAACCCGGTAAGTCATAAAATAATTGTAAAGCATAAATTGAGAATTAAATGGGGGAATAGGGCTAGAATACTCAAAATAACCGGCCGGGTCATTACATGTCCTTTCCCTATGAGTTCTTATGTTTAATATTTTAAAGCTATGTTGGTCTATCAATATTGTATTCGTGCTTTTATAATAATATAGATATAGATAGATAGGCTCTCCTATTTCTAAATGGATTCAGCTATATAATACGTTTTCTAATTAAATTAGAAATAGAAATTTTTTAAGAAGTATATCCTAAAAGTAATAGTATTATATGGCTAAATATTATGTAATATCGCAAAAGTAATTATACTAATAGGAAGTATAACACGTTCCTAAAGGTATTAGGTTTACATGTAAACATGTAATATTATATATCTATTCCCAAAAATAATTATACTAATAAGATTCCTAAAAAAAATCATGTAAGATTCCTAACGTGTAGTATTATGTTCTAAAACTAATAGGATTACAAGGCTAATGTCTAGAATTCCAGTTATATCCTTTTATTGTGAGTTATTATGCTTATTATTAAAAGGATATTTTTGTAAACTATTTACATATTCCAATGTGTCAAGGTAATAATTAATTAAGGTTAATGTAGTAAATATATTTCTTTTCTCTAGGAGCTCGTATTTTCTTAATGAGTGTGCCAAAGGTAAAATTGTCACTTATTGTGAAGCAGAGGGAGTAAATATTAAAAATTTAACATAGAAGTTATTGTAGTCCAAAACAATAGTTATTACAGTTATGTCCTTTCCCTATGAGTTCTTATTTTCAATATTTTAAAGCTATGCTGGTCTATCAATATTGTATTCATGCTTTTATAATAATATAGATATGTATAGATAGGCTCTCCTATTTCTAAATGGATTCGAACAATATAATACGTTTTCAAATTAAATTAGAAATAGAAAGTTTTTAAGAAGTATATCCTAAAAGTAATAGGATTATATGGCTATAAATTATGTCATATCGCAAAAGTAATTATACTAATAGGAAGTCTAACATGTTCCTAAAGGTATTAGGTTTACATGTTAACATGTAATATTATATATCTATGCCCAAAAATAATTATACTAATAGGATTTCTAAAGAAAATCATGTAGGATTCCTAACGTGTAGTATTATATTCTAAAACAAATAGGATTACAAGGCTAATGTCTAGAATTCTGGTTATGTCCCTTTATTGTGAGTTATTATGTTTATTATTAAAATCTTATTTTTGTAAACTATTTACATATTCCAATGTGTCAAGGTAACAATTAATTAAGATTAAATTCATAAATACATTTGTTTTCTCTAGGAGTTCGTATTTCCTTAATGAGTGTGCCAAAGGTAAAATTGTCACTTATTGTGAAGCGGAGGGAGTAAATATTAACAATTTAACATAGAAGTTATTGTAGTCCAAAAAATAGTTATTACAGTTATGTCCTTTCCCTATGAGTTCTTATTTTCAATATTTTAAAGCTATGCTGGTCTATCAATATTGTATTCATGCTTTTATAATAATATAGATATGTATAGATAGGCTCTCCTATTTCTAAATGGATTCGGACAATATAATACGTTTTCAAATTAAATTAGAAATAGAAAGTTTTTAAGAAGTATATCCTAAAAGTAATAGGATTATATGGCTAAAAATTATGTCATATCGCAAAAGTAATTATACTAATAGGAAGTCTAACATGTTCCTAAAGGTATTAGGTTTACATGTTAACATGTAATATTATATATCTATGCCCAAAAATAATTATACTAATAGGATTTCTAAAGAAAATCATGTAGGATTCCTAACGTGTAGTATTATATTCTAAAACAAATAGGATTACAAGGCTAATGTCTAGAATTCTGGTTATGTCCCTTTATTGTGAGTTATTATGTTTATTATTAAAATCTTATTTTTGTAAACTATTTACATATTCCAATGTGTCAAGGTAACAATTAATTAAGATTAAATTCGTAAATACATTTGTTTTCTCTAGGAGTTCGTATTTCCTTAATGAGTGTGCCAAAGGTAAAATTGTCACTTATTGTGAAGCGGAGGGAGTAAATATTAACAATTTAACATAGAAGTTATTGTAGTCCAAAAAATAGTTATTACAGTTATGTCCTTTCCCTATGAGTTCTTATTTTCAATATTTTAAAGCTATGCTGCTCTATCAATATTGTATTCGTGCTTTTATAATAATATAGATATGTATAGATAGGCTCTCCTATTTCTAAATGGATTCGAACAATATAATATGTTTTCAAATTTAATTAGAAATAGAAAATCTTTAAGAAGTATATCCTAAAAGTAATAGGATTATATGGCTAAACATTATGTCATATCGCAAAAGTAATTATACTAATAGGAAGTCTAACATGTTCCTAAAGGTATTAGGTTTACATGTTAACATGTAATATTATATATCTATGCCCAAAAATAATTATACTAATAGGATTTCTAAAGAAAATCATGTAGGATTCCTAACGTGTAGTATTATATTCTAAAACTAATAAGATTACAAGGCTAATGTCTAGAATTGCGGGTATGTCCCTTTATTGTGAGTTATTATGTTTATTATTAAAAGGTTATTTTTGTAAACTATTTACATATTCCAATGTGTCAAGGTAACAATTAATTAAGATTAATTTAGTAAATATATTTTTTTTCTCTAGGAGTTCGTATTTCCTTAATGAGTGTGCCAAAGGTAAAATTGTCACTTATTGTGAAGCAGAGGGAGTAAATATTAAATATTTAACATAGAAGTTATTGTAGTCCAAAACAATAGTTATTACAGTTATGTCCTTTCCCTATGAGTTCTTATTTTCAATATTTTAAAGCTATGCTGGTCAATCAATATTGTATTCATGCTTTTATAATAATATAGATATGTATAGATAGGCTCTCCTATTTCTAAATGGATTCGAACAATATAATACGTTTTCAAATTAAATTAGAAATAGAAAGTTTTTAAGAAGTATATCCTAAAAGTAATAGGATTATATGGCTATAAATTATGTCATATCGCAAAAGTAATTATACTAATAGGAAGTCTAACATGTTCCTAAAGGTATTAGGTTTACATGTTAACATGTAATATTATATATCTATGCCCAAAAATAATTATACTAATAGGATTTCTAAAGAAAATCATGTAGGATTCCTAACGTGTAGTATTATATTCTAAAACTAATAAGATTACAAGGCTAATGTCTAGAATTGCGGTTATGTCCCTTTATTGTGAGTTATTATGTTTATTATTAAAAGGTTATTTTTGTAAACTATTTACATATTCCAATGTGTCAAGGTAACAATTAATTAAGATTAATTTAGTAAATATATTTTTTTTCTCTAGGAGTTCGTATTTCCTTAATGAGTGTGCCAAAGGTAAAATTGTCACTTATTGTGAAGCAGAGGGAGTAAATATTAAATATTTAACATAGAAGTTATTGTAGTCCAAAACAATAGTTATTACAGTTATGTCCTTTCCCTATGAGTTCTTATTTTCAATATTTTAAAGCTATGCTGGTCAATCAATATTGTATTCATGCTTTTATAATAATATAGATATGTATAGATAGGCTCTCCTATTTCTAAATGGATTCGAACAATATAATACGTTTTCAAATTAAATTAGAAATAGAAAGTTTTTAAGAAGTATATCCTAAAAGTAATAGGATTATATGGCTAAATATTATGTCATATCGCAAAAGTAATTATACTAATAGGAAGTCTAACATGTTCCTAAAGGTATTAGGTTTACATGTTAACATGTAATATTATATATCTATGCCCAAAAATAATTATACTAATAGGATTTCTAAAGAAAATCATGTAGGATTCCTAACGTGTAGTATTATATTCTAAAACAAATAGGATTACAAGGCTAATGTCTAGAATTCTGGTTATGTCCCTTTATTGTGAGTTATTATGTTTATTATTAAAATCTTATTTTTGTAAACTATTTACATATTCCAATGTGTCAAGGTAACAATTAATTAAGATTAAATTCGTAAATACATTTGTTTTCTCTAGGAGTTCGTATTTCCTTAATGAGTGTGCCAAAGGTAAAATTGTCACTTATTGTGAAGCGGAGGGAGTAAATATTAACAATTTAACATAGAAGTTATTGTAGTCCAAAAAATAGTTATTACAGTTATGTCCTTTCCCTATGAGTTCTTATTTTCAATATTTTAAAGCTATGCTGGTCTATCAATATTGTATTCATGCTTTTATAATAATATAGATATGTATAGATAGGCTCTCCTATTTCTAAATGGATTCGAACAATATAATACGTTTTCAAATTAAATTAGAAATAGAAAATTGTTAAGAAGTATATCCTAAAAGTAACAGGATTATATGGCTAAATATTACGTCATATCGCAAAAGTAATTATACTAATAGGAAGTCTAACATGTTCCTAAAGGTATTAGGTTTACATGTTAACATGTAATATTATATATCTATGCCCAAATATAATTATACTAATAGGATTTCTAAAGAAAATCATGTAGGATTCCTAACGTGTAGTATTATGCTCTAAAACTAATAAGATTACAAGGCTAATATCTAGAATTCCGGTTATGTCCTTTTATTACGAGTTATTATGCTTATTATTAAAAGGTTATTTTTGTAAATTATTTACATATTCCAATGTGTCAAGGTAACAATTAATTAAGGTTAATTTAGTAAATATATTTATTTTCTCTAGGAGTTCGTATTTCCTTAATGAGTGTGCAAAGGGTAAAATAGTCACTTATTGTGGATCGGAGGGAGTAAATATTAAAACATTAACATAGAAGTTATTGTAGGGAAAAAGAATAGTTATTACAGTTATGTTCTTTCCCTATGAGTTCTTATGTTTAATATTTTAAAGCTATGTTGGTCTATCAATATTGTATTCGTGCTTTTATAATAATATAGATATAGATAGATAGGCTCTCCTATTTCTAAATGGATTCAGCTATATAATACATTTTAAAATTAAATTAGAAATATAATTTTTTAAGAAGTATATCCTAAAAGTAATAGTATTATATGGCTATATATTATGTCATATCGCAAAAGTAGTTGTACTAATAGGAAGTCTAACATGTTCCTAATGGTATTATGTTTACATGTAAACATGTAATATTATATATCTATTCCCAAAAATAATTATACTAATAGGATTCCTAAAGAAAATCATGTAGGATTTCTAACGTGTAGTATTATGTTCTAAAACTAATAGGATTACAAGGCTAATGTCTAAAATTCCAGTTATGTCCTTTTATTGTGAGTTATTATGCTTATTATTAAAAGGTTATTTTTGTAAACTATTTACATATTCCAATGTATCAAGGTAATAATTAATTAAGGTTAATGTAGTAAATATATTTCTTTTCTCTAGGAGCTCGTATTTTCTTAATGAGTGTGCCAAAGGTAAAATTGTCACTTATTGTGAAGCGGAGGGAGTAAATATTAAAAATTTAACATAGAAGTTATTGTAGTCCAAAACAATAGTTATTACAGTTATGTCCTTTCCCTATGAGTTCTTATTTTCAATATTTTAAAGCTATGCTGGTCAATCAATATTGTATTCATGCTTTTATAATAATATAGATATGTATAGATAGGCTCTCCTATTTCTAAATGGATTCGAACAATATAATACGTTTTCAAATTAAATTAGAAATAGAAAGTTTTTAAGAAGTATATCCTAAAAGTAATAGGATTATATGGCTATAAATTATGTCATATCGCAAAAGTAATTATACTAATAGGAAGTCTAACATGTTCCTAAAGGTATTAGGTTTACATGTTAACATGTAATATTATATATCTATGCCCAAAAATAATTATACTAATAGGATTTCTAAAGAAAATCATGTAGGATTCCTAACGTGTAGTATTAT
>AWOL01S0003592.1:7740-30719 GCA_000715115.1 Nicotiana otophora
CTATATTATGTTATATCGGGTTAGTTGGTTCGAGTTTGGAAGGAACTCGGAGTGAAATGAGACACTTAGTCTCATAATTGAAAATTTTAAGTTAGAATAGTGGACCAGATATGGACCTATGTGTAAACGACCTCGGATTTGAATTTTGATGATTCCAATAGCTCCGTATGGTGATTTTGGGCTTAGGAGCGTGTCCAGAATATTATTTGGCAGTCCGTAGATGAATTAGGCTTGAAATGTCGAACATTTATTTTTGAGAAGTTTGACCGGGGGGTTGACTTTTTGATATCGGAGTCGGAGTCGGAATCCGATTCTGAAAATTGGAATACCTTTGTTGTGTCATTTAGGACTAGTGTGCAAAATTTGAGGTCAATCGACGTGATTTGATAGGTTCCGGAGTTGTTGGTAGAAATTAGAAATTTCAAAGTTCATTAGGCTTGAATTGGGGTGTAGTTCATGGTTTTAGCATTGTTTGAGGTGATTTGAGGATTCGACTAAGTTCATATGATGTTTTAGGATTTGTTGGTATATTTGGTTGAGGTCCAGAGGGCCTCGGGTGAGTTTCAGATGGTTAACGAATTAAAAATTGAACTACAACAGCTGCTGCAATTTCCTTATGTTGGAAATTTCTTCTGCCAGCGATCGAGCCCAGAAATCTGCCAGAAATCGATCCTAGCGATCGAGCCCAGAATCGAGGGCCACGATCGGAGACATAATCGAGCCCAGAATCGAGGGGCTCGATCGAAGATATGATCGAGCTCAGAGTCGAGGTCCACGATCGAAGATATGATCGAGCCTAGGGTCGAGGGTCACGGTCGAAGGCCAGGATCGAAGGCATGATCGAAGACCTAGGACCGAGAATCAGGATCGAAGGCCTAGGATTGAGGCCTAGGATTGAGCGCCAAGATCGAGGGAAAGGATCGAGGACCTCGATCGAAGACCGAGGATGTCTGGGAAGAATTATAAAAATAGGGACTTCGTCCCATTCGCCATTTTTAACAAATTGGAGCTTGAGTAGAGCCGGTTTTTGGTATATTTTCAAGGAAAACTTGAGGTAAGTCCCTTGTTATAATTTCTACTCCATAATAATGAATTATCATCGAATAATCCGACTAGATTACATGATTGTGAGGTGTAAATCAGAGACTGGAACTTAGAAATTTGGAACTAAGATTTATACATTTGAGGGTCGAGTTGAGGTCAGATTTTGGTAAGATTGGTATGGGTAGACTCGTGGTTCAAAGGGCTTTCAGATTTTGTAACTTTTGTCGGGTTCCGCAACGTGGGCCCCACAGGCGATTTTGAGCCAATTTCGGGTTTTGGTCTAATTGTGAAGCTTTTCTTGTGGACTTCATTCCATTAGCATATATTGATGGTTTTATACTGATTGTGAATAGATCTGGAGCATTTGGAGGCCGAATCCAGAGGCAAGAGCATTGCGAGGTAGAGATTTGACCGGTTTGAGGTAAGTAACGATTGTAAATCTAGTCCTGAGGGTATAAAACCCCGGATTTTGTATCATTCTACTATTTTAAAGTGATGCACATGCTAGGTGATGGGCGTGTGGGCGTGCACTGTTGGGGATTTGTGACTTGGTCCGTCCCATAGCAACTGTAAAGTTGCATACTTGTTTAAACCATTTGATACTTATATGTTTTAGAAAGAATTTCAGTAAATTGGGCTGAATGCCATGTTTGGGCCTTGCGCCAATGCTGTTTGGACCCTCAGGGGCTGTTTCTTACCATCCTCTCACTGTTTTCGATTGAAAATCTATGCTCAGTCATGTTTATCCTTGTTTAGCGCATAACTCAGTTTTAGGACTCTATTTTATGCATATAAATGTTTTGGGCCGAATGCCCTGTTTTACTGAAATGCCCGAGTGCCTTGAAATATTTATGACTGAGTGAGGCTGAGGGCCTGATTGGTGAGGATGCGTGTGCATTGGGGTTGTCCGCCTGCAGCATACTTGTGCCTGAGTGAGGCCGAGGGCCTGATTTCTGAGGATGAGTGTGGATCAGGGCTGCCCGCTTGCAGCATACTTTATTATTATCGCACGTGAGTTGTCCGTGCAGATTATAGCGCTAGGGATGAAGGATTCCCTCCAGAGTCTGTACACACCCCCAGTTAGCGCAGGTACCTACTGAGTGCGAGTGCCGAGTGCTGAGTGATTGTGAGGTATGCTCGAGTGGCAAGAGTGATTGTGAGGTATGCCCGAGTGGCAAGAGTGATTGTGAGGTATGCCCGAGTTGCCCGAGGAGCTGTTTATGATTTCATCATTTTTACTCACATTTGCTGAGCCTTTGTTTGAAAAACTGTTGGAAAAATATCTTTAAATGATTTTTACTGGAGCCGGGTTTAAACGAGACGATTCGATTCAAACACTGATTTTTAAGCATGTTGTACTTTACTGAGATTTCATGATATGAACGTTATATGCTTTATTGCTCCTCACTACTGCTCAGTCTTTATTTATTGTTGTTACTTACTGAGTTGTCATACTCATGTTACTCTCTGCACCTTGTGTGCAGATTTAGATGTAGCTGGACACGGTAGCGGTTATTGAGTGTTTTGGTTGCAGGTTTTCTTGGAGATTGTAAGGTAGCTGTTTGATGATCGCAGCCCCTGCTCTTCTCCCTCTTATCTCCCTCTAGTTGTATTTAGATATTTTCCAGGCTAAGTTAGCCTTGATATTGTTAGACAGATTATAGTAGATGCTCATGACTAGTGACACCCCGATGTCGGGCTTTTTATTTTGCACAATTTTGTTTTTCTTTGATTTGAACTCTTTTAAATGGAGGTTTTATTTTAAATGACCTTGGAATTATCTTTGAAATGAAATATCGGTTTGTTTTGGAAATGAGTCATCTTGCCTAGTTCCACGATATGCGCCATCACGACAGGGGTTAATTTTGGGTCGTGACAGTTTCAAATGGTCCTCTGCTCGCTGGGACTTGACCAACATATCATCAATATAAAGCTCCATTGATTTCCCTGTTTGTTCTTCGAACATCTGGTTTAGGAGGTGTTGGTAGGTGGGACCGACATTCTTTAATCTAAAGGACATTACGTCATAGCAGTAGGTGCCAAATTTCGTTATGAAAGAAGTTTTTTCTTGATTGTCCGGGTCCATCGGTATTTGGTTGTACCCGGAGTAGGTGTCAAGATAACTGAGTATCTCGTGTCCAGCCGTCACGTCGATCATTCGATCAATGTTAGGAAAAGGGAAAGAATCCTTTGGGCATGCTCAATTTAGATCTTTATAATCCACGCACATCCTTAATTTATTTCCTTTTTAGGTTCTACCACTACGTTATCTAATAAATTCGGGTATTTAACATATCGGATGGACCCTATTTTAAGGAGTTTGGATACCTCATCCACGATGAACGTGTGTTTCATCTCGAACTGTGGCCTTCTCTTCTGCTTAACCGGATGGAAATTTGGGTACAAAAATAGCTTGTGGGTGGTCACCTCCGGTAGGATCCCTGTCATGCAAAAATGGGACCAAGCAAAACAATCGGTGTTAGCTTTGAGAAAATCAATAAGTTTTTTCTTGAGCTCGGGAATTAACCCCGTGCCCAGGTATACCTTTTGATCTGGCACATGCTCGATTAATATAACTAATTTCAACTCTTAAACTATTTATTTTGTGGCGTCGGTGTCATCAGGAGCTATGAATGACCTCGGGATGCTATAATCGCCCTCATCGTCTGCTCCTTGTTCTTCCTGTTTCTCTGGTTCGGATGAGGCCAGTATCAGTGATTGTTATTTAATCTCTTCTTTTTTGGTCAGTTCAGCGCTCATCGATGTAGAAAGCGTATGAAACAGAATCACTCTGTCGACATCAAATATTTCCCTTACGGCCAGCTGTTCTCCGTAGACCATTTTGACTCCACCCGGGGTGGGAAATTTCTGCGCCTGGTGCAAGGTCCAAAGCACCACCCTCATGATTTGGACCCATGGCCTTCCGAATAAAGAGTTATATCCCATATCCCCTTCAATCACGTAGAACATCATTTCTTGGATTGTCCCAGTGGTGTTTACCAACAAAATTATCTTTTCTTTTATGGTCCCACATGCCATATTGAATCCATTCAATACCCGGATTGCTAGTACGATTTGATCTTATGATCCAAATGCTTTGCGACCCTTGATCTGTTGATGTTGGTCGAGCTACCTGGTTCAATAGGCACATATTTAACCCGATATGTATCGATAAGTACATATATTACTAGTGCATCATTGTGAGTCTGTATAATGCCCTCAGCATCTTCGACGCTGAACAAGATAGCTCATTTCGGAATGTAATCCTAGTGCGTCGTTCCCTCGTGATAGACATTTTAGTGCATTTTATCATGGCCCTTGGGGGACATCAACTCCCTCAATGATCATGTTGATCATGTGCTGAGGCTTCTCTTGTTTGACTTGTTTATTGGCGTCCCTATTCCTAAAGTGGTTTTTTGCGCACTCACTCAGGAATTGTCGGAGGTGCCAATTTGTGAATTACCGAGCAAATTCTTATCTTAACTATTGGAAATCTTCGGTCCTATGACCGTGAGTGTCGTGATACTTACACATCAAATTAGGATCTCTCTGGGTAGGATTGGACTACAATGGTCGGGGCCACTTGGTCTTTTTTATGCGCTATAGCCGACACGATGGTGGCAACATCCACGTTGAATTTGTACTCCTATAATCTTGGTGCTTCCCTACTCCCGAGCGCCTTATCAAACCCATTCTTGCTCATCAAGCCCAGGCCACTAGGCCCTCGATCACTTCTCTTCTCGTTCCTTGAGGGGTGACTTCCGGATCCTTTTCCCATTCGATCCATGTTGTATGGTTGATATCGATGTCGGACTGGTCTTGGCTCTTGATAAATGGCTCTTTTATATCTATCATTGATCCTTACAGGGTAAACAGACCCAGAAGGGGGCTTGCATTTGTCGTCCTCGGCCCTAATCTTCGACTGGTACCTATTGTGGGCGTCTGCCCAGGTATCACAGGGTACTCCACCAAATTTTGTTTCAACTGTTGAGAGGCCATGGAATATTGGGGGTTGAGCCCCTGAGTGAATGCCTGGACGGCCCAATCGTCTGCAACTAGTGGTAGGTCCATCATCTCTATCTGGAATCTTGACACGAGCTCCCTGAGCATCTCGCTATGCCTTTGTTTGACCTTGAAAAGATCTGACTTTCTGGTCTCGACCTCGATGGCCCCGTCATAGTCCTTTACGAAAGCATGTGCAATCATAGCAAACGACTCAATGGAATTGGGAGGCAAGTTGTGATACCATATCATTGCTCCCTTGGACAAAGTTTCTCCAAACGTTTTATGCAACACTGACTCGATCTCGTCATCTTCCAGATCGTTCCCTTTGATCGTGCACGTATAGGAGTTCACATGCTCGCTTGGATACATGGTCCTATTATATTTGGGGATGTGAGGCCTATGAACCACTTTGGGATCGACTTGAGTGCCGCGCTCGGAGGAAAGGGCTTCTAGATATATTGTTTGGAGTCCGGAGTTTTTTATGTTTATACAGAATACACATTCTCATTAGGCTCAAAAATAATCCCTAAACCAAATTCCGATCATTCTCAAATAGGAAAATAACCTTCCAAAAATTTCATAGCAACCTTTCCATAACACATACCATTAATGATCCAATCCTCAACATTTCTTCACAATTCACAATCAAGGAATAGTCTGCCTACGAGAACATCCAGTCTCTAAACCTCATGAATACTAGAATCTCTATGTTCAATCTAACACTGCCAAGTGGATGATACGATAGTCATACTCCGTCATCATACAAGAAAATATCCACAATTCCAAATACAATGCACCTGCCAAAGTGTGCCCTATCCTCCGGCGACATCAAATAGTGCCAGCATTCTCTTAAACATCTGAAGTCATCTGTGCCATCATATCCTTCCCTTCAAAACTAAACCGCAACCTTTAACTCACAACTTTCAAAACAACCGTCACTAACATGCTAACTCGAGAAAATACAAAAATCTAATCAACTCTGGAGGACAATCAGGACGAACACCTCATCAAACGAGAACTTTCCATTTAACTTAAATCAGGGCAACATCACCACATGCAATATATCTACTATACCTGTAGAAAACATCATCTCCAGGCCATATCCATAACCATGGAGAATTCTTTGGAACTCATTAACACATAATCAAGTTAGAAGAACTGATATCCTCTAACTCAACCGAGTCACTCATACTGACAACCCAAAAGTAACTCAATCTAATATGCTCACTCTGATGGTACCTTCTGCATATTCGAATCCGTTTCTTGCATCTCTCTACTATTGCCAAGTAGAATCATTCTTGACATAGAAATATTGCAGATTTGGTCACCATTCAGGAGTCCTTAAATTCCACATATGATCTGGAACTCATCAGAACCTTCTCGATAACCACTCACCTAACTCTGATCTTCAATACGAAGCTAGTATGCACCGAGCAACCCGCGCTTCACTAGCACATGACGATTCAAAACAATAACCAAGCAATCCCTCAGCTCGAAAACTGATACCACATATGTTCCAGCAATCCGATAGTCAATAATAGACTCCCCCAATTTGCTCGAAGCCATANACGTCATAGTCCTTTATGAAAGCATGTGCAATCATAGCAAACGAGTCAATGGAATTGGGAGGCAAGTTATGATACCATATCATTGCTCCCTTGGACAAAGTTTCTCCAAATGTTTTATGCAAAACTGACTCGATCTCGTCATCTTCCAAATCGTTCCCTTTGATCGTGCACGTATAGGAGTTCACATGCTCGCTTGGATACGTGGTCCTATTATATTTGGGGATGTGAGGCCTATGAACCACTTTGGGATCGGCTTGGGTGCCACGCTCGGAGGAAAGGGCTTCTAGATATATTGTTTAGCGTTCGGAGTTTTTTATGTTTATACAGATTACGTTTTCTCATTAGGCTCACAAATAATTCCTAAACCAAATTCCGATCATTCCTAAATAGGTAAATAACCTTCCAAAATTTCATAGCAACCTTTCCATAACACATACCATTAATGATCCAATCCTCAACATTTCTTCACAATTCACAATCAAGGAATAGTCTGCCTACGAGAACATCCAGTCTCTAAACCTCATGAATACTAGAATCTCTATGTTCAATCTAACACCGCTAATCAAATGGATGATACGACAGTCATACTCCATCATCATACAAGAAAATATCCACAATTCCAAATGCAATGCACCTACAAAAATATGGCCTATCCTCCGGCGACATCAAATAGTGCCAGCATTCTCTTAAACATCTGAAGTCATCCGTGCCATCAAGAACTCATATCCTTCTCTTCAAAACTAAACCGCAACCTTTAACTTGCAACTTTCAAAACAACCGTCACTAACATGCTAACTCGAGAAAATATGAAAATCTCATAATCAACTCTAGATGAAAATCAGGACGATCACCTCATCAAACGAGAACTTTCCATTTAACTTAAACCAGGGCAATATCACCACACGCAATATATCTACTATACCTGTAGAAAACATCAACTCCAGGCCATAGCCATAACCATGGCGAATTCTTTGGAACTCATCAACACATAATCAAGTCATCAGAACTGATCTCCTCTAACTCAACCGAGTCACTCATACTGACAACCCAAAAGTAACTTAATCTAATATGCTCGCTCTGATGGTACCTTCTGCATATTCGAATCCGTTTTTTGCATCTCTCTAATATTGCCATGTAGAATAATTCTTGACATAGAAATATTGCAGATCCGGTCACCATTCAGGAGTCCTTAAATTCCACATATGATCTGGAACTCATCAGAACCTTCTCGATAACCACTCACCTTATTCTGATCTTCAATACACAGCTAGTATGCACCGAGCAACCCGCGCTTCACTAGCACATGACGATTCAAAAAACAACCAAGCAATCCCTCAGCTCAAAAACTGATACCACATATGTTCCAGCAATCCGATAGTCAATAACAAACTTCCCCAATTTGCTCGAAGCCATAGAACATATCGTCGGTAATCCATAGTACCATATCTTCATAGCTGCCCCGATCTTGCACCGCGAATCAGCTGAATACTTCATAAGCTCATGTAATACTAGTCGGAGAACAATCTGAAGACTCTGCCAAGCGTACACCCAACCCTTGGAATAGTCAAACAAACTTATCCCAAATGCTTTGAAATGATAATATATGGATTCTACCGAATGGAAACCTCATACGAAACACACGATATGAATGCATCACATGGGAGATGACCCCTAGGATGTACTCAAATCAACACTTTACCAATCACAACAACTAGGCCATCCGCCAGTCTTCCCAAGTCTGTGCTTACCAACTAGATACAAGAATCCATTTTGTACCAAACATGAACGACCAAAATATCTATCACAACATCTACCCAAGACTAGACAACACGTTGCGATGATAATCTATCATCCAAAGGTAACACATCCGCAACATCACAAACTATCGGCGCATAGAGAATACCGAGTGTGCGTAACATATGAATGAATAGGAAGAATCAAAATCATAGGTTTCAAGTATAAACAAGGCCACACGATAAGGAAAGAAGTTTTTCCTAAATACCATGTAGCCTCTCGAAGATCGGTATGGACGTCATCATATCGATCCATAAGGCTCTCCTAGACACTTGCTCATGACTCATATAACCTATGAACCTATTGTTCGGATACCAACTTGACACGACCCAAAATCCAACTAGCCGTGATGGCACCTAACCCAACTTGCTAGGTAAGCCAAATAATAATAAACACAATTTAAATGAGATTTATAAGAAAACAATGAAGAATTGTCTCAAATTTTATACAATAATTAAAGGACAAGTAGTACAAATCATGACCTTCTAAGATTTGGAATTTACAAAGCTGGTACGGAATAAATACATCATCTATTCGAAATATACATAAACAGATTTGCAAAATCTAAAGCTACCAAGGACAAGTGACAGCTATAACTAGAACGTCGATACATCTTCGATGCCAGCTTCCGCCATACCCAACAACTCCAGCTCCAAAATCTACACACAAGGTGCAGAACCATAGTATGAATACAACTGACCCCATGTACTCAGTATGTATATTGTCTAACATCGGTGAAGTAATGACGAGACATTTTAATTAAAAGATACTCACTAATATAACATGTGCAGTAGGATAGAAATAGAAACACTACTAAAATATAATAGAGAAGAGTACAAGAATAAATATGCAAAGTAGTAAAAGAATCATTAGAAGAAATTACGGTCAATATTCCTCAATATCACTACCTTTCATTTCCTTATCACGATCACCATCGAACCTGAGGCAGTAAATCTAGAAATTTCATACCATGGGAAGTGTACTCAATATATCAAATCAAATAGCACGGCAACACCCTTCTGCATTTATCTTATTCTCACCAAATATACATATAACAGTACCAACCAGGTGAAAGAAATTCCAGTAATCGTAACGATAAAGTTGGAAATACTCACGTTGCAATAACGAACAAGGTAGTACATATAGATAACAGTAACAGACTAGGTGAGGGGTGTAGAAGTAATGATATCAATTAATATGGAAGAACATAAATTTCACTAACTAACATGGTATAAGGCTTAGATGTAAATATAACTAACATGAAGGAAGCATGATCTTTATAAGCTAAACAAATAGAAGGCATGAATAATTAACATGGTAGAAGGCTTAGATGTAGATATAACAAACACAAAGGAAACCTTGATCTTTATAAGCTAAACTAATAGAAGGCATGGATAACTAACATGGTAAAAGACTTATACGAAAAGTACAACAATTGAGATACGACATAGATGTGGGTATGACAAAAAAGAAGGAAAGCATGATATTTACAAGTTAAATAGATAGAAGGCATAGATAATACGGCAACAATTGATATAGAGGAAAAAGGCAGAAAAACAACAACAAGTCACAAAGAAAACATAGGTGCAATAGTAACAGCTCGAGATAAAGGCATGCATGTATACACAAGGAAAGGATATAACAATATAATGCATGTCTCTCGTCCTTGCCTGCACGGAAACACCCTTCGTGCCATGAAAATATGATAATATAAAAATAATGGAAGGGCGTCACCCTTCATGATTTTACTCTCATCCTCACATGATAATATAAATGAAATGGCATGACATCACCCTTCGTGCTTAACTCACATGGCATGGAATCACCCTTCATGTTTTACACTCTTCCTCTCATGGTAATGTATATGAAATGGCACGACACCGCCCTTCCTACTTTACACGCTTCCTTACCAAACACATGTATATCAATAACAACCAAGGTAGGAAGCATGAATAACATCAAGGATAATGATTAAGCGAATACTCCAAACAAACATAAATCACAGCTTTCAAGCCATTAACAATTCAACAAACCTCAAGAATTTCATTGTTCAAGTATCTCAACTAATAAAAAATAATTGTAATGACCCGACTTGTCGTTTTAATAATTTATGCCCTATTCAGTGACTTAAGGGCTCGAGCAGCTTCGCAATATGTATTACGACCTGCGGGTGTGGTCGAGTTTGAATTATTGAAGAATCGAAACTAAATTAAAAGAATACTCCTTAGTTAGATGCTTAAATGGAAAGAGTTGGCCGGAGAGTTGAATTTTGAATAAACAACTCTAGAATGGAATTTTGATGATGTCAATAGCTCCGTATGGTGATTATGGACTTAGGAGCGTGTCCAAAAAATTATTTGGAGGTCCGTAGAAGAATTTGGCTTGAAATGGAGAACGATGAATTTTGGAGATTTAGACTGGAAGTGGACTTTTTGATATCGGGGTCGGAATCTGATTTCGAAATTTGGAGTAGGTCTGTAATGTCAAATATGACTTGTGTGAAAAATTTGAGGACAATTGAACATGATTTTGGTAGGTTTCGGCATCGATGGTAGAAGTTGAAGTTTCAAAATTCATTAAGTTTGAATTGAGGTGCGATTCATGATTTCGATGTTGTTTGATGGAATTTGATGTCTTGAGCAAGTTTGTGTTATGTTACGAGACTGGTTGGCATGATTGGACGGGGTCCCGGGGGCCTCGGGTGTGATTCGAGGTGGTTTCAGATCATTTCGGGCTGTTTCAGAACTGCTGTATCTGATATCTGATTTCCTTCTTCGCGAACGCGAAGAGAGCCACGCGAACGCGAAGAGGAGTTTTGAGGCCACTGGATTTGGCCTTCGCGAACGCGAAGAGAGCCACGCGAACGCGAAGAGGAGTTTTGAGGCCACTGGATTTGGCCTTCGCGAATGCAAAGGAGGACTCAGGAATGCGAAGGGATATCTACAGAATTTACGTGAACGCGGGGGGCCAGTCGCGAACACGTAGAAGGAAGGAGGGGACTGGGCCTGGAGTCATTAGCCTTTGCAAATGCGAAGCTTCAATCACGAATGCAAAGCAGTAAGGCTTGTGGGTATAGCGAATACGAGGGTTTGAACGCGAACGCGATACTATGCATGGGCAGGCCTTCGCGAACGCAACGCTTGTCATGCGAACGCGAAGAAGAATTTGAGGCAGCTGGGTTTTTGCCCTTCGCGAACGCGAGACAGATGTCGCGAACGCAAAGAAGGCCTATCTGGGTGATCGTTACCAAACCTATACCACTATATAGTATCAAGGAGTGGTCGATGCAGTTTTACCCGATGAGGTCGGGATCAATTTCCACAAGGAGTTAATTTGGTTTGGAGTTGGGTATCTAACTAATCTAGATGTGCGTGTTATTTCTAATTGTACTTCCAAACATTGTTGTGATTGATTCTATTCTAATTTTTATACTATGGTATGCCAAGTGTAAGCTAAGTACAATATTTTTTGTGAAAGTTTTCAAGTGTTACAAGGCATTAGGGTAGTGACTTCCGCCTAGGTGAGTATCTAATGGGTGTCTAGAATTTAGGACAAGCTTGTTACGATTGAGGTCGTGAAATAACCATCACACATAAGTGCTCACTCTATTCCTCTCTTTAGTTTGAGTGACTTTGCCTGATTTGGCTTTCTCAAGCCCAAATGGGTATTCGTACAATCCAAATAAAATTAGCTCAAGTCGGGTATTACTATCTCTAGGTTTAACCCTTTAATCGGGGCTATCAATCTCTTGAGTTCACTCAAATTCCTTGTTAGCCTAAATTTCCTAGACTTAGTCTCTCTTTCTCAAGAAGATCCTAAGTCATATAGGCATGAATCAGTGTTTGCAACCACTAATTCTACAATTTTAGCATGAATTAGGCTCAATATCACTAACATATAAGCAATGCCCTAATATTCAAGACCCATTAAATACCCATACTAGGATTGGGTCACCACCCTAGCTATGGGGTCTACCTACTCATGAATACAGAAGAAATCAAATGTAAAGATGCAATATAAGCCATAATATTAAAGTACAAGATGAAAATCTAAAGTTTGAAGGTAAATTTATTATAAAATTTCCGAAAAAGGGGAAAAACCGTCTGTTCACGTGCTCTGCTCTACAAAACTTGAACTAAAAATGTCAAAAAGATCTACTTATACACAACTGAAATTTCCAAACAAAAATGCCCCTGTGGAGGATTCGTAGAAGCGTAATTCTGACCATGTCCGCGCTTAAGCTTTCGTGGCCGTATAATAATAAGTGTGGTCCGCATTTCTTCAATACTGGCCTTGGACTGGACTAGGTTTCGCGGACAGCATAAATACATTCGTGTCCGCGTTAGCTTCAATCGCGGCCGCGTATTATGTTCGCAGACCGTGTTCTTCAGTTAGGTTTCACTTGCCAAGTCTCTGAACCTTTTATCACGCTCCTAGAGGAATTTCCACTGCGTCCGCATTTGATAACTTCGCGGCTGCGTAATGTAGACGGGGGCCGCGTTCCTTGTTTGAGCCAAGATTTTAAGGCCTCTGAACCTCGATCCTTATTGTCAGTGTAATTGTCCTTGCGGTCGCACCACTGGTTTTGCGGCCGCACTTTTGTAGCGTGGTCAGTGGTGGTGTTTTCTCTGGATTGCAGCTTCTCTGAACCTCTATCTCCCCGACCGCAGAATATTATCCGCCTCAGCGGTGAACCCTACGCGGACGCGCTTTTCCATCGCGGTACGCGGTTCAGTTTAAGCCTTTGGCTTGTGCAAGTTTGACTCCTTCTTGAGCTTATTTTGGCTTTTTTGCCTCATTTTGACCAAACCCTGCAAGAAGCACATTATGTTAGTTTTCGAGACTACCTTTAGCATTTTGTACCCAAAACCTAAGCAAAAGAGAGCAAATAATAGGATAAAATCCCTAGTTGTCAATTCCCCCAAACTTAAGCTTTTGCTTGTCCTCAAGCAAACAAGGTAATTCCCACCTCCGTAAGAAAAGGAAAGGACAATCTCAGCTTTTCTAAGGTGACTTCATCAAACATCAATTGGAACTAACAATTACTCTCAACAAAAATGCATTATCAACAACATTATGCTACGACTCTTTGAGTTTCATAGGTTTAATGTGACACAAGAGGATCAAGAGTTGACTCAATTCATCAAGGAACCTCGCTCTCATGTAGGTCGTTGTGGATCCTAGACTTCTTCTCCTCTACTCTCTATGAGCTCATCTCACTTTATAGGATGTGACACTCAAAATAGGGATTATAAAAAAGTTCGCTCATCACTCTCAAAAGAATGCCACAAGTCCCGCTCTAAATACCATAGGCTTGCCCCTCATGTAAATCACCACTAATATAAGCTCACTCAACTTGAAATCCTATAGCGCTTTAGCGGGATGTAATGAAGGCTTTTTGGATCAAGGTCGGACCTAATGAACTACGATGGTATCACCTTTCCTTAAACACTCAATTTTCTCAATTCAGCTCATGATTTCTTGACTCTTTGAGTCGTTTTCTTCTTCCTTGGGGGAACTAGAGAGACACTTTGTCACTCTTTCTTATCTATGACGATCATTATTTTTTTCTCATCATTCCAAGCCTTTCAACATTGTTTTCTTGAATCCTTTCTACCTTTGCTTATCTTTTGACATGCTTCTTTTTTTATCCTTTTCTTTGCCTTTCCTTTTCATCAATTCCTTTTGTTCTTTGCATCATTCATCACTTTGAAATTACTCGTCTCTCCCCCAAACTTATGTTTTTGACTATAGTTCATCATGAATGCTAAGGAAAGATTAGGTGCCAAGAGAGGGTCATTATAGAACAGATGAAGGCTTGTAATGAGGTTATTGAATGAAAAAGGCTTAGGCTCATAGGGGTTGATTAAGGACATCATAGTGGTAGGCTATGGAAGTTTTCAAATTCATATGGAATCAAGGAGAGCCTATAATAACTTCTCAAGTCGAGCTACACTTAGAATTTCGCCTAGAAAAATATTCGGGGCAAGTTCTAGACTTGTTGGCACGGGACTTGGACTTGCAGTGCAATACCCCACCTCTTAAGCTACTGGATTGTTAAAGAGAATAGAGTCGAGGGACCACAACAACCTTAGCTAAAGTTGAAGATCACATATGGCTCACAAACACCACTTGATGATAGTTTTAGTCAACTCAAGAGTCTAAAGGTCACAACTAGAGCTAATCTCTTCAACCAACTTTTCTCTAACCATGAGGTCGAAGGTAAATGTGTTGGTACCAAGTCAAGCCTGCTTGAGACACTTTTATTCATTACTACTATATATCAAAACAGAAAGAAAAATAGACTCAATCCCTTAAGAAGTTTGTCACACCATCCATCGTTAGGAAGAGCCACCCGGTTCACACAAATTCCACCTTTGGAAAGAGCATGGCATTAAGAAAACCAAAGGCTTATTGATCACAAAAAATTGTAAAAAGAAGCCACAAATTCAAAAAGAAACTACTAAATGAAATAAGAAGTTAATCTATTGAGGATAATTACAAAAGAAGTTATAAAGTAAAATACGGAAAGTAAACTGAATATGTACAATATGTGATTGAAACAAATATACACAAAATAGGGATGAATATATACATGGAATGGTAATTTTATATACATACCAAAAGTGAAAAGTACGAAAATGAAAGTACAATAAGTAGAGAATAAAGAAAAATAGTATCAAAGTTATTATAGACCAATCATCAAAATCATCAAATCAAAATAGGGCCACCCCCCAAATAAAAATTAGCATTGTCCTCAATGCTAAAAGCAAAAATAGAATTGGGGAGGGATAGAGAGTAAAGAGAACTCCATATGAGGCCTGTTTATGCATGGGGTCCCTGGTGGGGTCCTGTGGCTGGCCAGACTCAATCTCCAAGTCCTTCGTCTGGGGTATCACCACTCTCCTCACCGGCTCTCTGTCAGCCTCCTGCTCTGGTACCTGTGCTGGCTGAGCTGTCTGTGCTGCAGAGGCAGTCTCGCCTATAAGGAGATCTAGAGGAATATCGCCAGTGAAAGTGAGCTTCGCCACCTCCTTCTTGAACTCTTCTTGACCCTTCTTCACTTTCCTCACCTGTTTACCCAGATCCTTGATTACCTTTTCATGCGCACCCAGAGACTCCAGAATCTTTTTTTGGTTTTGAAGATTACTATTCAATGACTCCTCCACTGATTGAGGCATCTAGAGCTGTGCTGGAACTGCCTGAGCTACTACTGTACTGGATAAGGCAGATAGCTTTGATGTAACTACCTACATCCAGTTGTTGATGTCGGCCAAAGTCTGATTTACCCTCAGTGCAATCTGAGGGTAAGCTGATGAAGAAGGCACTGATGGTGGGATAGAAGTGGATGGCCTAGAGGATGGATGTGGCATGGTAGCAGATAACCCTTCGGCTATGGAAGGCATGGACCCAGTGGCCACTACCCCTGGCTCTTCAGACTGGCCAGTGGAGGTGGTGGATTTGCCCTTGGACTTGGGGTTGTCTGAACCCTAAAGGCTATACCAGGAGAAGGGCCTTTTCGGCTTCACCTTCATGTCAAAGTGTCTCCCCTCACCCCACTGGTCCTCTAGGTACATAGTGATGGAATTGGGGTAAGGGTAAGACCATTCTTCCTTCCCGGTTGCCTTAGATATGTTCTAGGCCATGAGGTTCCCCCCATTTATCGGGTACCCTGCCATGATGGACGCTATGAGGATCGCTCGAGAAAGTGGAATGTCACTGTCATGCTGGAACAGATCAAGGCGGCTGCAGACGAAGGTGCACCACCCTTTTGCTTCAAATCTAAGGGTGTTTCTGGCAATTGAGACTCCCGGTGTAAGCCAGGGTGGTGTTGTCCCTGATATGGCTATCACCTCTACTAACCATGGATGGGCTGCTTCATCTAATGCCAACTTCTGTATGTATAGAGCAGTGTCTACATAATCAAACCCGGCATATGTATTCAAAGTTTTTCCATCGAACCGGATCTTCTTGTTTCATAACTTAGTCACATGGGTGCCCTTTTTGATGTGGGCAACATTGGCGTAAAATTCTTTGACTAGGTACTCATTTGCTTCCGGCAACTTGCTAGTGAAGAATTTCCACCCCACTCTTTCATCAAGTTGTCTCTTCACATTCGGGTTGTGAGGGAGAAGGTCTATTTCTATAAAATGACGCTCAAGGGTGAGCGTCCTTTGTGGTCACCATTCCTAAAATTTGTGGTAGGCCTTCTAACTCATAAACTGATCTTACCACACTGTCGGCTTCCTTGATCTACTCAACTCCCCACTCATGTGCATCACCTCCTCTCCCGTCATCCGGAACCTCTTCTTCATCATCAATATCAATAGGGGCAGATGTTGAGGCCGGAGTTGCAAGAGGTGGGGGAGGAGGTGCTGAAGTCTCACTATTTCCTTCTGAGCTATCATCCGGCTCAGATGCAGAGGTGGGTTGATCGATGAGACGAAAAGGTTGAGATTGCACCTCGGGTTGTTCAGATTCTCCCTCAGAAATCTCCTGCGAAGGGAGGTATTCACTAATGTCCGAGGAGTCAGCCTGCTGTCTCACAGGTGGTGCCTATTTGCCAATAGTCTTCTGAGGTGCTAAGGATGCAATCTGCTTCCCTTTGCCTCGACCGCGAGAGGATTCTCCCCTTCCTTTGGATTTTTCGGGATCACCATGAGATCGCACCTTTATCTGCACAAACATTTAGTGAAAGATCATTAGTATTATGGTTCAATGAATTTGCAGAGGACAGCAGATGAAATAATCAAAGTGTTTCTCAAAACAGGGTTCCGCTGACAGCATAAAAGAGGCGCGGCCACGGAAGGGTCAGCGCGGTCCGCATCAAAATGAGCGTGGTCTGCGAAAGAGTTGGGATCAGACTACCAACTTTCTGAACATTGGATTCCGCTGACAGCGAAAAACGAGGGCGCGGCTGCGAAAAGGTCAACACGGTCCGCATAAAAATGAGCGCGACCGCGAATGAGTTGGGATCAGACTACCAACTCTCTGCAATTCATGAGCGCGGACCGCAAATTTTTGGACACGGCCGCATAAGTTCAAACACGGACTGCGAAATAATCACCGCGTCCGCGAACATGCAACTGTACTCAGCTTCTCACAAATTAGAGAACACGGACAGAGTAAAAATGGACCGCGGACCGCGAAGTTCAAACAACATTGGCTCTGGCACATTTGAAACCTAGGGCTTTCAATAAGTGCAAAAATTAATGCAATTAACATGCATAGTTAGTAACCCTATCCCCCATTAGGCATGGAAAACAATTACCCACATGGATATATAAGCATCCATTAAGCATGATTTTGAGAATGTGTCATGTATTAAACCCTAACCTAAAAGAAAAATTAAAAGTAGAAGAAAAGAAAATCAAAAGTTGAAATTAATGTAAAGATTTTAGCATAACAGATGTGGACTTGTAGTAGGAAATAGCTTATTGACTAATGAGATATGAAATTGAAATTTTAAGAAGTGGAAGATGAACCGTGGCCTATTTCGCTAATAGCGTGGGTTCGA
Source organism: Nicotiana otophora (assembly GCA_000715115.1). NCBI lineage: Eukaryota > Viridiplantae > Streptophyta > Magnoliopsida > Solanales > Solanaceae > Nicotiana > Nicotiana otophora. The sequence goes on from AWOL01S0003592.1 coordinate 25,669, forward strand.
AAAATTGTAAAATTCCTAAGGACTTCCTATTTATACCAACCCAGAGGTCACCTGAGCGCGGTCTGCGTAATTCCACCGCGTCCGTGGTTTGTACCTTTTGAAAAACCTTTTCAGAAACAGGTTCGCTGAGAGCGAAATAAAGGGCGCGGTCGCGTAATATCAACGCGTACCGCAAAATTACGAACGCGGACGTGAATACAACTTCAAAGAGTTGATATTCTGGACTTTTCAAATCCGCGCCCGCTGACAATATATGCCCCCGCGAAAAGCTCTCGCTGACCACAAAATTTTGAGTGCAATCTGCGTAATTCCCCACTGTTAGGCAAATATTTCCAGCAACAATCCTGTACTGCATAAACAATTCCTACACAAAGCTTACAACCAATTAGTTCAAAATAAAGCCTGATCTAAGATGGACATCAAAGAAGAAAGAAAAACACACGGGTTGCCTCCCAAGAAGCGCCTGATTTAACGTTGCGGCACGACGCATGTTACCAACATCATTTGAAATTGATCAAGGCTACCACATGGCTGTTATCAAACTTGCTGAGGTAATGCTTCACTCAGTGCCCATTAACTATGAAGATTTCACCATTTTTGTTTTTCAAGTCAAGAGCACCAAACGGAGTCACGTGCACCACCTCAAAGGGGCCACTCCATTTTGACTTGAGCTTTCCCGGAAACAATCGTAACGGGAGTTGAATAAAAGAACCAAGTCACCATCCTTGAATTCTTTGTTTCGAGAATATTTATCATGTAAGTACTTCATCTTGTCCTTATACAAGGACGAGCTGGAATAATCATGAAACCGGAATTCATCAAGTTCATTGAGTTGCTCTACCCGGAGGTTGGCTGCTGCATCCCATTCAACGTTTAACTTCTTGAGCGACCACGTGGCCTTGTTCTCTAACTCAACCGGAAGATGGCATTCTTTCCCTAATACCAACCGGTACGGAGACATACCAATTGGAGTCTTGTACACAGTTCTATAAGCCCACAAAGCATCATCAAGTTTCTTTGACCAATCCGTCCGGTTTGCATTGACAGTTTTTGATAATATGCTCTTTATCTCCCTGTTGGAGACCTCAACTTGTCCACTAGCCTGGGGATGATAAGGGGTTGACACCTTATGATTGACACCATACTTGGAAAGCAAAGTATTGAAAGCCTTATTGCAGAAATGAGAACCCCCATCACTGATGATTACCCGAGGGGTGCCAAACCGTGTGAAGACATTTTTCTTTAGGAATACCACCACACTCCGTGCCTCATTGTTGGGTAAAGCTACAGCTTCAACCCACTTGGAAACATAATCAACAGCAACCAGAATATAAGTGTTACTATAGGAACTCAGAAATGGCCCCATAAAGTCTATCCACCACACGTCAAAAATATCGATCTCAAGAATAGTGGTAGGAGGCATTTCATCCTTCTTGGAAATTCCACCAGCTCTTTGGCATTCATCACACCTCTTAACAAGCTCACTTGCATCTTTATACAGGGTAGGCCAATAAAATCCACAGCTAAGAACCATTGAAGCAGTTCTTGCCACACCATGATGACCACCGTAGGGCGAGGAATGGCAAGCATCAAGAATATTCATTTGCTACTCTTCCGAGACACATCTCCGGATCACACAATCATTGCAAATCTTGAAAAGATAGGCTCGTCCTAATAATAATCCAAGCTGTCCTATTTGAGTTTCTTCCTTTGGTTAGAAGAGAGCTCACTCGGGACAATGCCGGTCACAAGAAAGTTAGCCACATCGGCAAACCAAGGCATACCATTCAAAGACGCGAAGAGTAGTTGTTCATCCAAGAACGAATCATTGATTTCGAGGCCATTGTGGGGCCTTCCCTCCTCTTCTAAGCGGGAAAAATGGTCCGCCACTTGATTATCACTTCCTTTTCTATCAATGATTTCAAGGTCAAACTCTTGAAGTAGAAGAACCCATCTCATCAACCTAGCCTTGGAGTCCTTCTTGGTCATCAAGTAACGGAGTTCCGTGTGATCGGTGTGCACAATCACTTTGGCACCCATGAGATATGGCCTGAACTTTTCCATGGCAAACACAATGGCTAATAACTCTTTCTTGGTCACCAAATAATTGACTTGGGCGTCATTCATCTTTTTGCTTGCATAATAGACAGAATAAAATATCTTGTTGACCCTTTGCCCCAAAACTGCTCCTACCGCAATGTCACTAACATTGTACATGAGCTCAAATGGTAAGTTCTAATTGGGTGCGGTGATGATGGGAGTGTTTGTCAATTTATACTTGAGAAGCTCAAAAGCTTCCATGTAGTCCTCATTGAACACAAACTTTTCATTCTTTTCTAACAGCTTGCACAAGGGATTCACCACTTTTGAGAAATCCTTAATGAACCTTTGGTAGAACCCTGCATGCCCAAGAAAGCTCCTAACTCCCTTGACGGNCAAATGAGTCCCCCACAAACCTAAAATCATCCATCAACACTTCGAGGACGTCCTCCACCATATCCATAAATATTGCCATCATACACCGCTGAAAGGTAGCCGGTGCATTACACAAACCAAACGGCATCCATGAGAATGCAAATGTGCCATACGGACATGTGAAGGTGGTTTTATCTTGGTCCTCCAGTGCAATGAGAATCTGGTTGTATCCTGAGTACCCATCCAAAAAGTGATAGTAGGCACGGCTGGCAAGTCTGTCCAATATTTGATCAAGAAAGGGCAATGGAAAGTGGTCTTTGCGGGTCACTTTGTCCAGCTTTCTGTAGTCCATACATACCCTCTATCCGGTGACAGTAAGAGTGGGGATCAACTCATTTTTCTCATTTATGACCATAGTCATACCCCCTTCTTCGGCATACATTGTACCGGTGAAGTCCACGAGCTATCCAAAATAGGGTACACAACCCCTGCATCAAGCCACTTGACAATTTCCTTCTTGACAACCTCTTTCATAGCCTCGTTCAACCACTTTTGATGTTCCACGGAGGGTTTGGCATCATCCTCCAGTATAATTTTGTGCATGCAAAGGGCGTGGCTTATACCCCGAATGTCAGCCAAAGTCCATCCAATTGCCTTTTTCCTTATTTGAAGCACCACAAGGGTGGAGTCTACCTGCACGTTAGTTAGGCAAGCTGAAAGAATAATAAGTAATGTGGAAGAAGGGCCTAAGAATCCATACCTGAGGTGTGAAGGCAAAGGTTTCAACTCCAATGGTGGTGGCTCCTCGATTGAGGGCTTTGTTGGTGGAGTCTTCTGATTTTCCAAGTCCAGTGAAAGTTTATGGGGCCCATATGAGTAGGATCTCATTCCTTGCAATGCATTTGCACATTCAACCAAGCCTTCCTTTTCATCATCCTCATGGTTTAGCAACACATCTTCCAAAGGGTCTTCCACATTGATCATGGAACTCGTGTCATCAACTATCACCTCCTTCACAAGATCCACAAAAGAGCACACTTCATTGCTATTTGGTTGCCTCATTGATTTGCACACGTGGAATACAACGTTTTCAACGTCCACTCGGAAGGTGAGCTCCCCTGCTTCCACATCCACTAATTCCTTCACTGTTGCTAGGAAAGGTCTCCCTAATATTATAGGCACCTCATAGTCGACTTCACAGTCAAAAATCACAAAATTATCAGGCAAAATAAACTTGTCGACCCGGACTAGAACTTCATTAATAATACCAAGTGGCCTTTTCATTGTCCGATCCGCCATTTGTAATATCATAGAAGTAGCTCTTGGTTGCCCAATACCTAGTGTCTTGAACACGGAATATGTCATCAAATTAATACTTGCTCCCAGATCACACAAGGCTTTTGCAAAATCAGCTCTACCAATGGTGCATGGAATTGTAAAGGCACCGGGATCTTCAAGCTTTGGAGCCATAGAGTACACAATGGCACTCACTTGATGAGTCATTTTGATGGTCTCACAATTCATAGATCTCTTCTTAGTTACCAAGTCCTTCATGAACTTGGCAGATCCCGGCATTTGTTCGAGAGCTTCCACCAAGGGCACATTGATTGACAAACTTTTCATCATCTCAATAAACTTCTTTAATTGGTTTTCATTATTTTGCTTTGCAAGACTTTGAGGATACGGTGGAGGAGGCCTTGGAAAAGGGGCCTTGGCTTTAGGCACTACCGTTTTTGGTATGTCTATCACATGTTCCGTAGATGGGTTCACATCATTTTGAGTCTCCTCCATGTTGTCATTGCTATCGATCCTCACTTCATCATTTACATTCTCATCATTGGCTTGAACCTCATCATCTTCTTGGAACACGACATCTTCACTCACAATCTTCTTTGGATCAGAAGTACTTGCATCTCCACCTCTACCGCTTCTTGTGGTAACCACCATAGCATGGCCTATATGGTTCCCACCCTTTGGTTTTACTACCGTATCACTTGGTATTGCCCCCTTAGGGTGAGTATTCAATTATTGAGAAATTTGACCCAGTTGTACTTCCAAGTTGCGAATAGAGGTAGTATGGGAGGCTATTTTGGCATCGGAGTTAGCATCCCTTTCCAGCATTTGTTTGAACATATTCTCTATTCGCCCCATCTCATTGTTTGAAGAACTTTGCACTTGAGATGAATATAGAGGCAGATTGTTTAGTTTTTGATACATCGGGGGCCTTTGGACGCCCGACCCCCGGTTGCCTTGATTATTATTATTCCAACCCCCTTGGTTTCCATTTCCGCCCTAATTTTTATTGTTGTTCCCCCAATTCTGATTATTGTTGTTGCTATTGTTCCAATTCACTTGGCCTTGGTTGCCTCAATTTTGATAGTTCCCTTGTGATCTCCGTTGTTGATTTGGAGCATTGCTCCGTTGACCTTGGTAGTTATTGGCATATAACACTTCCTCACTTTGATCATCATAAGAATCGTCTTGATTGTCACCACTACCACTTTGCTCATATTGATGTTGATTGTTTTGCACTTGTTGACCATGTTGTTTCCTCCTATTGACCATGACATTTACCCCTTCCATGGCATTTACTTGCTTTGTCCCTTGAACTTGCTGAAGTTGGGCCTTTGCTAACT
>AWOL01S0003592.1:41500-54385 GCA_000715115.1 Nicotiana otophora
TAATGTAAGTGACCCGCCTTAGCCTCGTCACTACTTTGTCGAGGTTAGGCTCAGCACTTACCAGTACATGGGGTCAGTTGTACTGATACTACACTCTGCACTTCTTGTGCAGATTTCGGAGTTGGTCCCAACGACGTACTATAGACTTGCTCGGATTTCATCTACCAAAGGAGACTTGAGGTATAACTGCATGGCGTCCGCAGTTCTGAAGTCCCCGTCTATTTTTCTTTAGCCGTGTGTTTATTTCCAGACAGCTTTATTTTATTCAGACCTTTAACTTGTGACACCAATTCTGGGATGGTATTTAGACACCGTTGTTTTTATGGATTATTCACTATATTTCAGACTTTACTTCCGCAATTGTTCTTTGTTATTCATAATTTTAAAAATTATTTTAAAAATAGATAATATTATTCTAACGTTGGCTTGCCTAGCAAGTGAAATGTTAGGCGCCATCACGGTCCGAAGGAGGGAATTTTGTGTAGTACCGGTACAACCTGTTATTTCGGTTCGGCCTGAGGTCAGACCAGAGGCATGAGAAAAAGAAAAAAAGAGACTTGAAAGGTTTAAGAGGTATAGTCCACCTACTTTCAGTGGTACAACTACAGAGGATGCCCAAGGATTTCTAGAAACTTGTCACTGTATTCTCCGCACGATGGGTATTGTGGAAGTGAGCGGAGTTGCCTTTACTACATTTCAACTATCAGGCGCATCGTATCGGTGGTGGCAAATATATGAAGAAGGTAGACCAGCCGATGCAACACAACTGACTTGGGCTCAATTTTCGGAAATGTTCTTGAAAGAGTTTGTTCCCCAGACTCTCCGAGATGTGTGGCGCACAGAGTTTGAACGGTTGCATCAGGGCACTATGACAGTGTCAGAATATGCTATCAGGTTCAGTGAGTTAGTCCGTCATGCACCTATCTTGGTTCTTACAATCAGAGAGCGGGTCCGCAGATTCATTGAGGGGCGCGAATATGATATTAAAATATGCATGGCTCGAGAATTGCAAACTGATACTCCATTTCAACAAGTAGTAGAGATTGCAAGGACGATTGAGGGTGTTTTAGGCGAGGAAAGGGAGTCTAAGGAGGCCAAAAGGTCTCGAAGATCTGGAGGGTTNGAAAGATTAAGGGTGTTTTAGGCGAGGAAAGGGACTCTAAGGAGGTAAAAAGGTCTAGAAGATCTGGAGGGTTTAATGGATATTATTCTTCAGCTAAGACCCATTATAGCGGAGGCTCGAGCAGTCGGCCAGTTTAGTCTGCACATCAGATTACTCGGAGTGCTCCAGTAAGTTCTTACAACGCACCACCGGCACAAGATTTCTATAATGACTATTTTAGTTATCCAGCACAGACTCAGTTCGAGAAACCGCGACCTCAGACGAGTTGTTATGAGTGTGGTGACACTAGGCACATCATGAGAGATTGTTCTAGACTTGGGAGGGGTGGATTTCATCAGAGCACTCCAGCTACAAGCTTTATTCCAGTTAATACTCCACGTGTACAGTCAGTTAGAGGTGGAGGACAGGCGGGTAGTGGGCACCTAAGAGGTGGAGGCCCGACCCGTTGATATAATCGATATGATTTGGCTTGAGGCCGATACACTAGATGGTGTCGTTACAGGTACGATCCCGATTGGCTATAAAAGAATATTTTCCCTTAGTTTGTTTCGGATCTGAATATTGAGGTGAATCCTCCTATTATGCTCTGGTTATGGGTGAGCTTCATAATTTTGTGACCCACTTATATGTTTATTCCCGTTGGGAGATTTGAAGATGTGAGCCCGTGTTTGTCATTTTTATTTTTGTGTACCATTGAGGGCTATAAGTCCAAAAGTAATATTTATTATTCATTACAATGGGTTTAATGTGTTACGGAATAATTTATTCCTATTTTTTTAAATTATATTCCCTACCGGTATGAGGGTTCGTTATGTGTTATGAAAAATGTTTATGAAATTTATTGAAAAGGAGAAAGAAAGGAAATTGAAATTCAGTTGGCACAATGTGAAAAATACTTGTGATACGGAGTTGAGGACGAGATCCTCGCATTTATTTTTTTATGATGTGAGATATTTAAACCGGGCTACAAGCCACAGTGGAAGTTATATAAGGACGAGATCCTTGTGGTGAAATATTTATGAGTTTAAAATTCTCCCTTTGTGAAATTTAATTGTACAATAGTATTAATAGGGAGTCATACATGTTAGGATTATTTGATAGTTCTTGTATATTTTCTGTACATATTAAACCATTTTCATGCTGTAAACATTGAGTTTTAGCCTATGAGGTGAGTGCCCAAGTTGCGTTAAATGTGACTCATTAATCCAAGTAAGTAATCATGAGGTCTTCATGCCTCACATTCTGTTGTTAGTGTTGTGAAAATTCGAAACAAGGTGGTGGTTAATACGAGATTAATTGATGATGCCGGAATTAATTATGAACAACTTTTATGACCAGAGATGTGGTGATGAGCATACATATGATGTGCTTCATGTCTTGGTATCATTATGATAATGCAGTGCTTGTAATGCTAAGATTATGTTATTTATATATACATTGTGGTGCCTTGTTGGGTTATGGATGTGTTGTTAGGAGTTGTTTTGGTGTTACTCTGGCAGGTGGTTAGGCCCAATTACAGGGGAGACTCTGTCAAAATTTCTGAAAACTTTGGGAGTTAGTAAAATTTTGGGGGATTGAGACGTGCAAAAGAAGAGATAAATTATGTTATGTGTTTGAGGGCAAATAATCGTAAGCGGGGAAGAATGAAACACCCCAAAAAAAAAAATTGAAGTACTTCAACACTATCGAGAAAGTTGATCTGTGCGTAGGCACGAGTTGCTATAGCCAGTTGAGACTAATACCGTGTGTTGTTGTGAAAATCAGGCCTTTTGAAAATATTTGGAGTGTAAGAAATTGTTCTTAAAGTTACAAATATGGATAAAATAAATAATCTTAAATGAGATGGTGTTGTCGAGCTTATCTCAAATGTGGTAACGTGGGATCAACCGTGAGTATATGCGTAAAAATAAAATCATCGTTTTGGTAACCTCAGAATAATTCTTAGCACGTTCGAGGACGAACGTTTGTTTAAGAGGTGGATAATATAACGACCCGACTTGTCGTTTTAAGAATTTGCGCCCTATTCAGTGACTTAAGGTCTAGAGCAGCTTTGCAATATGCATTACGACATGCGGGTGTGGTTGAGTTTGAATTACTGAAGATTCATAACTAAATTAAAAGAACAATCCTTAGTTAGAAGCTTAAATGGAAAGAGTTGACCGGAGAGTTGACTTTTGAATAAACGAATCCAGAATAGAATTTTGATGATGTCAATAGCTTTGTATGGTGATTATGGACTTAGGAGCGTGTCCGGAAAATTATTTGGAGGTCTGTAGAAGAATTTGGCTTGAAATGGCTAAAGATGATTTTTTGGAGATTTGGACCGGAAGTGGACTTTTTGATACCGGGGTTGGAATCCAATTCTGGAAGTTGGAGTAGGTCCGTAATGTCAATTATGACTTGTGTGCAAAATTTGAGGACTATCGGACGTGATTTGATAGGTTTCCGCATCGATTGTAGAAGTTGAAGTTTCAAAGTTCATTAAGTTTGAATTGGGGTGCGATTCATGATTTCGATGTTGTTTGATGGAATTTTAGGTCTCGAGCAAGTTTGTGTTATGTTATGGGACTGGTTGGTATGATTGGGCAGGGTCCCGGGGGCCTCGGGTGTGTTTCGGGGTGGTTTCGGATCATTGTGGGTTGTTTCGTAACTGTTGTATCTGGTATCTGATTTCCTTCTTCGCAAATGCGAAGAGAGCCATGCGAACGCGAAGAGGAGTTTTGACGCCGCTGGATTTGGCCTTCGCGAACGCTAAGGAGGACTCGCGAACGTGAAGGGATGTCTAAAGAACCTACGCAAACGCGAGGGGCCAGGCACGAACGTGTAGAAGGAAGGAGGGGATTGGGCCTGGAGTCAATAGCCTTCATGAATCCGAAGCTTCATTCACAAACACGAAGCAGTAAGGCTTGAGAGCATCGCGAACGCGAGGGCTTGAACGCGAACGCGATACTATGCGTGGACAAGCCTTCGCGAATGTGACGCTGGTCACGCCAATGCGAAGAAGAATTTGAGGTAGCTGGGGTTTTTTCCTTCGCGAACGCGAGACAGAGGTCGCGAACGCAAAGAAGGCCTATCTGGGCAGAATTAAAAGTCCCAAAGATGGGGGTTTGAGTTCATAACACAAAATCAAATTGGGAGCTCGGTAGAAGGCGATTTTTAGAGAGATTCTTGCGTGGGTGTTTGGGGCAAGTGATTTTTATCCAGTTTTGATTAACTTCCATGATTATGCCTTTGAATCCATCATTTAATTCGGATTTAAATGGAGGAAAATCAAGATTTTGTAGAATCTTTCAAAAACGAAAATTTAAGATTTGGAGGTCGAGTTGTTATTGGAATTCGATAAAATTGGTATGGTTGAACTCGTATCGGAATGAGTGTACGGATTTCATGAAAATTATGTCAGGTTCCGAGGGGAGGGCCCGCGTTGACTTTTTGGAATAAATTTTTAACTTAACGTATTATTATCTGGAATTATTTTCGATGAATTTTAATGAAGTTATACAATTAATTTGGATAGATTTGAGCGGTCCGGAGGTCAATTCAAGCAAGAAGGCCATTTTAGAATATCGGCATAACTTTAAAAAGGTAAGTGTCTTGCTTAACCTCGAGTGGGAGAATTACCCCTTAGGCATCGAGTCTTATATGCCATTTGTGAAATGTGAAAAAGCCATATACGCGAGGTGACGTGTACGTACTCGGGCTTATATGTGCAAAATTCACTGAGTTAAAATCTTGGGCAAATAGTGTAGTAATTTGAATAATTGTTAGTATTTATTAAATTATCTACTTGTTATGCCTAAATCCTTGTTGTTGAATTTATTTTTATATGACAATTTGATGTGATTGTTACTTGAAAATTTATATAATTTGGTGAGTGTTGTTGGTTTGATATTTCTTGGAATTTAATTTCAATATGAATTTTTTCTATGCAAATAATTAATTAAGCAAGTTTAAAAAAAAGTGTTAATATAATTATCTAAGTGTGGATTAATGAAGGCTTGATTTATGCTGAGTAATTTCTATCTCTGTTGATTGTTTTTGGGGTGTTATACACATTGTGTGGGGCCTTCGATTATTTGTTGTGAAATTAATTGATTTGGTTGTATCTTTGGAACTTTAGTTGTGGACATTGGGCAAATTGTGATATGAATTGATTTTGTTATGTTGTCGTGATAATTTCTCGTGTAAATTGTTGTGTTGTGTGAGTTATTATTTTGGGGATATAAGGGTGGCATTTAACCGTTGATATTATGTGGATATAAGGGTGGCATTTCTGTAATGACCCGACCGGTCGTTTCGAGAGTTATAGCCCCGTTTTCCCTATTTCTGCTTTCTTTTATGCTTTTCAGCTATATTATGATATATTGGGTTAGTTGGTTCGGGTATGGAGTGGTTTCGAAGTGGATTGAGACACTTAGTCTCTAAAGTAGAAGCTTAAGTTGGAAAAGTCAACCGGACATTGACTTATGTGTAAAAGACCTCAGATTTGAATTTTGATGGTTCCGTTAGCTCCGTTAGGTGATTTTGGACTTAGGAGCGCGTCCAGAATATGATTTGGAGGTCCATGGTAGAATTTGGCTTGAATTGGCGAAAGCTAGAATTTTGGCGATTTTGGCCCGTAGTTGAAACTTTGATATCGGGGTCGGATTGGATTTCTGGAAGTTGGAGTAGGTTTTTGGTGACATTTCAGACCTGTGTGCAACATTTGAGGTCATTCGGACGTGATTTGGTAGGTTTCGGCATCGTTGGTGGAATTCGGAAGTTTAGAAGTTCTTAGGCTTGAATCCGGGGGTAATTTGGTGTTTTGATGTTGTTTTGAGTGATTCGAAGGTTTGACTAAGTTCGTATGGTGTTTTAGGATTGGTTGGTATGTTTGGTTGAGGTCCCGGGGGCCTCGGGCGTGTTTCGGATGCTCAATGGGTCATTTTTGGACTTAGGGAGTTGGCAGATTTTCTGGTGTTATTGCAGACATTTTTCTTCATCGCGTTCGCGAGGGAGATCTCGCGATCACGTAGGTCATCTGATAGGTCAGCTAAAATTTCTCTTCGTGTTCGCAAATATGATGACGCGGCTGCGTAAGGTTATCATGCAGTGCACCGCGAACGCATGGGATAAGCCGCATTTGCCAAGAAGAAGTGAGGCAGCAATGGAGTTTGACTGTTGCTCTTCGCGGTCGCATGAGGACAATTGTGATCGCGTAGGTGTGAGCAGCTAGTGCATCGCGTTTGCATGAGGTGTTACGCGTTCGCGTAGAGTAAATTTCTGAGGGAGCGAAGTTGATTTCTATCATCTAAATTGTGATTTGGGGTGAAACATTGGGGAAAAAGTGGAAGAGTTCTTGAGATGGAGTTTTGAGGTTATGAAGGGGATTTTGTTGTCGTATTATGGTAAATTTGGTATGACAAGACTCGTGAGTGAGTGGACTTTCGTGTTTTGTGACTTTTGTCGGATTTCAAGACATGGGCCCGGGGTCGGGTTTGGGCCGATTTCGGATTTTGGCTATAATTTGGTATTTGTCTTGTGGAATTGATCCCTTTAGCCTATTTAGATCATATTGTATTGCTTGTGGCTTGATTTGGGACCCTCGTAGGCCGATTCGAAAGGCAAGGGCATTGCGGAGTAGAGATTTGCTCGGATTGAGGTAAGTAACGATTATAAATATGGTCCTGAGGGTATGAAAGCCCGAAAGTGTGTATCATTTTACTCTTTGGAGGTGGCGCACATGCTAGGTGACGGGCGTGCGGGCGTGCACCGTTGGGGATTGTGACTTGGTTCCTCCTGTATCAACTGTAAAGTTGAATATTTTTTTGAAACTATAAGATTCTTATGTGTTTTAGAAAGAATTTTTGTAAGTCAGGCTGGATGCCATGTTTAGCCCTTATGCCATTGTTGTTTGGACCCTTAAAGGTCTTTTCTTACTATCCTCTCATTGTTTTTGATTAAAAGTCTATACTCAGTCATGTTTATACATATTTATAGCATAACTCAGTCTCTATTACTCTATTTTGATGCATCATATAAATGTTGTTTGGACTAAAAAATTTGTTTTCTGAGAGCCTGAGAGGCTAGAGGGGTTTATGACTGAGTGAGGCCGAGGGCCTGATTTGTGAGGATATTTATGGGATCAGGCTGCATGCCGCAACATGTTTGATATAGGCTGAGGGCCTCATTGATTTATGCCATGATTGGCTTGATATAGCGCTTGGGCTGAATGAGCCCCTCCGGAGTCTATACGCACCCCCAGTGAGCGCAGGTACCTACTGAGTGCGACTGTCGAGTGCCGAGTGCTGAGTGACTGGGAGGTATGAGTGATTGTGAGGTCTGCCCGAGGGGCTATGTACGAGTGATTGTGAGGTTTTCCCGATGGGATGTATATGTGTGATGTTGCCCGAAGGGCTGATTATGATTTAATTATTTTGCTCACCTTTGCATTGAGCCTTTGTTTGAAAACTGTTGAAAGATGTCTTTAAATGATTTTACTGGAACTGGATTTAAAAGAGTTGATTTGATTCAAACCTTAGTTTTAAAAGCATGCTGCATTTTACTGAATTGTTTTGTGATATGAACTTTACTTGCATTATTTCTCGTCACTACTTCTCAGTCTTTATTTACCGTTGTTACTTACTGAGTTGGCGTACTCACGTTACTTCATGCACCTTGTCTGCAAATCCAGGTGTATCTGGACACGATAGCAGCTGTTGACTATTCGGGTTGCAGATTTTCTCGGGGATAGCAAGGTAGCCGCCTGGCGATCGCAGCCCTGCTGTTTTCCCTATTATCTACCTTTAGTTGTATTTAGCTATTTTCTAGACTATGTTAGTCTTGATATTGTCAGACAAATTGTAGTATATACTCATGACTAGTGACACCCCGATGTCGGGCTTTTCTTTTCCGCACTTTTATTTTGATTTGAACTCCTTTATGAAGGTTTTTATGTTAAATATCCTTAAAATTATTTTTGAAATGAAAATATCGGTTTGTTTTGGAAATGAGTCGGCTTGCCTAGTTCCACGATAGGCGCCATCACGACAGTGTTAGTTTGGGTCGTGACAATTTCACTGTTGTTGTATTTGTTGGAATATTGTCCGGGCGAAACGATAAGGGTGGCTATATGAGCGATAAGGGTGGCTATTGATATTGTTTGGGCGGAGCGATAAGGGTGACTATAGGAGCGATAAGGGTAGCAATAGGAGCGATAAGGGTAGCCATTGCCAGGGACGATATGTGATGATGTGGAGTTGTGGTGGTTGTGATTTTCATATGATGTTGTGATTTTCTTATGTTTATTTTATACCTTGTGCCATTTGTCTTGTTGTTGGTAAATTGATAACAATCTAATTTATGTTAAAATTGAGAGCCTGTGGCTATTGCCAGGCGGATTATAAAATAAAATGTGGGCACGAGGTGCCGTGAGTAAATAATGAAGATATTGGCACGTGAATTGTCCATGCAGTTGTGATATGAAATATTGGCACAAGGTGTTGTGATTAAATGATAATAATATTGGCACGTGAACTGTCTGTGCAGCCGTGATATGAAAAGTGGGCACGAGGTGCCGGAAAAATATGATGATTTAATTATGGGCACAAAGTGCCGTGGAAATATAAAAGTATGTTGAGACCCGTGTTTACGAACAATATGAAAATGGGCTAAGACCCGTATTTTTATGATTATGAAATGAGGTGTCATATGGTGACTTTTTAATTGAAAGAATTATATTCAAAATATTTATTTGGAATTATTTTTATTCAAAAAGAATTATATGAAAGAGTTTTATATTCGAAAGATGTTTATTTGAGGAAATTATATTTGAAAAAGAATTTTATTCGTAAGAATTATATGCAAAAGATATTTAATTGAAGAACATGATTTAACTGGGTGTAATTGTATTTATCAATTATTGAGCGATATTAATGGTGATTTTATTATCTTACTGTGCATATCACTGGTTGTTTTATGTTTCCCTTGTTGTTATTTATTTCCTATTATTTTGTATATTATATTGCACAGGTTATTAGACTAGTGAGTGTCTTGATTGTATCTCGTCTCTACTCCACTAAGGTTAGTCTTGATATTTACTGGGTACCGACTGTGGTGTACTCATACTACACTTCTACACTTTTTTGTGCAGAGCCAGGTATTAGAGATATCGGACTTGGGCAGAGTTTAAGCGGGATCGTAAGAATTCAAGGTAGAGCTGCTTGGTCGTCGCAGTCCCTTGGAGTCTTTTCATTTCAATGTACTGTTAATTTTTAATCAAACAGTATTGTATATTCGGTCCTCGTGATCATCCCATGTATTCAGTTAGAGTTCGTGACTCAATACTACTAGTCTTGGGAAATGTATGTTCATATTTGTTCCGCTGTTAGTTTTGATTACTTATTCATAAAAAATAAAAAATAAAAACTCCAAAAATGTAATTGAAATCGGCTTACCTAAAAACAAAATGGCCGTTGCTCTCTCCTCTCTCTCTCTCTCTGGCAATTTCAGTGAACTAGGGAAGCCATGGCTGCTGCGATCTCTCCCCAGCCTTTGGCTGTGGGAGAGGCAATCCAAAACCTTAATGAAACACTCCCTAACACTAATCCAAAACAATCCTACGCTGCCCAGCTTCATCCAAAACAGTCTGCCGCAGTTTCGTCCAAAGTCGAGTTGTTTCCTGTTAAGCTCGTTCATGGAGAACCAACGATAGAATTTTCTATGGAGAAGGTTAATCAATTAACAAGGGAAGAATGACTGCATCAAGCAGTTGTAGTGAAGTTTTCATATGGAAAACCTGAGTTATAGGAGATTCGAAAGAATTTTCCATCGCAATTTGATGTGCAAGGTTGCGGCAATGTCGGACAGCTTGAATATCATCACCTGCTGGTTCGATTCAATCTTTATAATGACTATGTTCAGTTTCTATCAAGGTCGACTGGATATCTTAAATCCAAAGGTGATGAATACTTTTTAAGAACTTTTCCATGGACGTTTGGATTCAATCCAAAAGAGGAAACATCCATGGCAGTTGTATGGATCTCTTTTCCAGGTTTGCCGCCTAATCTTTTGGCGAATAGGTCGTTAATGTCTATTGCTTCAGCTGTGGGTAAAGCTCTTGCTATGGACAAGGCAACACAAGAAAGAACTAGACCTAGTGCAGCGAGGGTGAAGGTTATACTTTTTGACAAACATCCTAAAAAGGTTAAGCTACTAGTTATGGATAGAATTTCGGGTAAAACTATCGTGCATTACCAGGAGGTGGTGTATGATAATCTTCCTAAATATTGCACTTATTTCAATCATCAAGGACATGATGAAAAAGTTTGTCGAGTGATGAAGGAACAAGCAGGAAAGGAGGTGATGGAAGAGGAAGTAATAGTGGCAGCATCTCAAGGTGATCATGATTTGGTCGAGGTAGATGGTCCGGTTATTGAAAAACTACAAGGTGATGCTAGGGAATATCTTAATGCAAAAAGAGTTGGCCAACTAATGGTGCTAAATTCAGAAGATAACAGAAACATTGGGCAGCAGCAGATTTTCATCAATTCTGGGATCTCAAAGAATGTTGTTATTGTTCCTGTCGATCGTGCCTTAGCTAGGATGTCTCAAGGTATGGCTATAGAAACATGAAATAGGGTGTTGAAAGATCGAAGGAATGGCAGTGATATAGTGACAGTAGCAGGAGGTGATCAACCTATTACTGCTACAAGTAAACAAGATGATAATGCAGCATGTTACAAAGCTATTGTTGTGAATGATGAGGGGCATGAACATGTAGGTGTTGAGGCTTTGGAGTGGGCAGATGCTACAACTTCTAAGGCTGTGAATATGGAAAATTCAGCTGGAATTGTGCAAGCTAATACTGGGGCTTGGAAAACTACTGTTGCTTTGAAACCTACTGTTGATCGAGCAGCAATTGATCCTAAGGTTAAAAGTGCTGGGCAGTTGGGGGTAGCTGCTGCACAAAATTTTGAAGTTCAAGGTGTGTAAAATGCAAATGCTGGGGAAGGTAATGTACAACAGTTTGCATATGAGAAAGAGAAGGTATCAGCTGTGCGGGAGAAATGACCTACTGTTGCACCTGGTGAACTAATTGAAAAGCCATCAGATCTTAAGGCTACAATTGTGCATGTGGAGGGGCAGCTACTTAATACTCCAAGGCAACCTGCTACAACTCCAATCAAATCAGATACAAAGAGTAACAACTGGAAAGTGATGAATAAATCACCTAGCAAGAAGCAAACTCCAAGTCTTCAAAATCAGATTGTACCATCAAAAGTCATTGGAGTTTCGAAATCTTTTGATGCTTTGGTGAATGAGGGTGAGCATTCTACGAAGGAGGCTAAAAGTAAGGAGCAACAGATGGATGACGAGTCACGATCAGTAGCTAGAAAAACCAGCTCTACAGGTAGTGAAAAGCAGCAGAAAAATGCAAAGGACATAGGTGCTCGACTTGAGATCGCAAATGTTGATAATCACACTAGTGAGGCAAGTCAAATACCTGCTGCAGATACAACAACACTGCATATTTCCAATCTGGAGCTAGCTCAAATGGTAAAGGAGGCCCAGGCAGCTATGATGATGAACACAACTCCAAAAAATAGGCAACCACAATCCCCAAGCAGTAGCAAACAGCAGCAACTTTCCAAGAACACAGGTGGTCGACTAATTGTTTCGAAGGACATTGTTCCTGCTGATGCGCAAAAGGCCGAGGCACACAGTTCTAATACTCCTACACTGCATTTTTCCAACCCTCACGTGGAACAAATCATCAAAGAGGCCCAGAATGCAATGATGATGAATACTAATATGGTTAAACAACCAATGGTCACTTTGAACACCTCAGTTTTTGAAGTAGCATCACAATCTTTGGAGTCCTGTGGTGAATATGGAGGTGAGCCAGGGCAGTTGATGCTGTCCTCTGGAAATAACAACGAAGTTACACAGGCAAATGTGAGGGGGATGGTTATCAAATCTAAGCTCTGGGCAGACCAACGCGAGGATGATGATGAAGAGGACTGGGGTGATGAGTATGCTGGGAACTCGACTGAGGAAGATGATCAAGATAATGAAGATGAGGGTGTGCTTTCTGTTGGCTCACCATCTTTGCCAAAAATTGGCAGCTCTACTATGGTAAGTTCCAGCAGCAAACTTAATGCAAAAGCACCAGTATATGTGCCTAAAACTGGACAACAACATATAGGAACAAGCACAACAGGTGCTTCTCTGTTGAAAAATGCAGCACCAATTAGGCCTGGGCAGCAGCAGAGTATTACAATCACACCAATTGCTACCTTTGTGGAGGATCAATATGCAGCAATACCATCAGTTATTAAACAGCAGCAGCAAATTGCAAACTTGCCATATGCCGTAATATCAACTTCAAACGCTGAACAACAGCAACAAGAATTAGCAGCAGCACTGTTGAGTACTGGACAACAGCAACAAAATGCAACCATGTCAGTTGCTTTAATATTGACTTCAAAGGCTGGAAAGCAGCAGTAGGAGTTAAAATGCACCACTGATCACTTTGGAGGACAGAAAATTACTAGACGCGATGGTAAGTTCCAAACCTGTAAACTCGCTAAACCTTTATGCTTTTAGCACTGGTCGTGTGGGTAAGAACAGGAACAAGATACAAGGCATAAAACTACAACAAAACAAGTCAACTTTGGCAAATACGCACGATGGGAATGTCTTGATGAAACAGGGTCTTGATCAACGCTTGCCACTTCCAGTGAACGTTGGAAGGGATGTTTATGAGGATGGAGAGGAAGATG
>AWOL01S0003592.1:60525-75055 GCA_000715115.1 Nicotiana otophora
AAATGCACCACTGATCACTTTGGAGGACAGAAAATTACTAGACGCGATGGTAAGTTCCAAACCTGTAAACTCGCTAAACCTTTATGCTTTTAGCACTGGTCGTGTGGGTAAGAACAGGAACAAGATACAAGGCATAAAACTACAACAAAACAAGTCAACTTTGGCAAATACGCACGATGGGAATGTCTTGATGAAACAGGGTCTTGATCAACGCTTTCCACTTCCAGTGAACGTTGGAAGGGATGTTTATGAGGATGGAGAGGAAGATGCAATATTTCAACAATGCCGGGCAGAGGCAGCCAAAAAAGATGATTTATCACCTATGCACATTGGACAAAGTAAGAAGACCCATACAAGGAAGAAGAGTTGGGACGGCAAGTTGAATGAGGAGTAAACATTAGGCGACTTCCAATGAGAGTTGCAAAACAAAAACAAGCTGCCCCAACTACATCTGTGAGATCCAATCGTTCAAAAAAGAAGTCATGAATTTTGAAGACATTTTGAAGAGGTGTGGAGAAGAAGAAAAGGAATTACAACTTGAAGAAGTTACAAGTTTGGGTAAGAAGGGACAAGATTTTAATTCATACTACATTTTATTCTATCACTTTATTAGTATAGTCATTTGTAATATCATCAGAGTGTATGTTATAAACTCTGTGATGATCATAGAATATTTGGTGCTTTCTAGTTCTTACTTTTTACATGCATGCTAGTAGGTGAGGCTATTTTATGCCTCGATAGGATTAGTAAGGTAAGGTTTAGCCCAGTTTGTGTTGCTTTAGTCCTATGCCTTTGGAAATATATCCAAACGGCTATGAGATTATATGCCCTCGTGAGACTTTGTCGGCAGCTACACCATGATCCTCTACATGAGGCTGCCATCATAAGGCAATGAGAGGCGCAGAGGAGTGACTATATAGCCAAGGCATATAGGCAACACTACTGGTGCTATTATCCCCCTTATTTGTACTTTTCCTATGTGGTTTCTTTTTTTATTTTCTTTTATTATTAATAATAATATAGCTACTAGGCATACCTAGTAGTATAATTTGCCTTAAAAAAAAGAAATCGGCTTACCTAGTCTTAGAGACTAGGTACCATCACGACGCCTGTGGTGGGATTTTGGGTCGTGACAATGATCTTCAACTCAAGTATAGAATTCAATATCTCAAGGATAATGGTCATAGAGTTGTATTTGTGATTAAGTTTAATGATGACCAAATTTAGCACATCAATAATTTCAACAAAAGTTAGTAAAATTTTATTCAAGTTATAATAAGCTAAATCATGATTTCTAGCATTTAACTTCATATTCATCTTAATCTATAAATCAGGAAAAACGTGAAACAAGAAGGTCACTTAATCTTACTAGGCGCAAATAATCGTATAATCTACCCCCAAGTATGATTATCCCTGACACATGCATATACGCTTGTCATCTCATATATGCATCACCCTCGCATGAGTCTTTAATTTCATCTGTACATGTATCTACTCTTTTGGGCGATACTATTATTGTGGACCGCGTATATCGGTCATGTGTGGTGACTATTGGGGGTTTGGAGACCCAAGTGGACCTTTTGCTGCTCAGTATGGTTGACTTTGATGTGATGTTGTGTATGGATTGATTATCTCCATGTCATGCTATTCTAGAATGTCACGCTAAGACGGCGACGTTGTCTATGCCGGGAATTTCGAGGGTTGAGTGGAGCGGTTCTGTAGATTATGTACCAAGTAGGGTGATTTCATATTTGAAGGCTCAGCACATGGTTGAGAAGGGTTTTCTATCTTATTTGGCTTTTGTGAGGGATGTTAGTGCAGAAACTCCTGTCATTGATTTTGTTCTGGTGGTGCGTTATTTTCCGGATGTGTTTCCTGCAGACCTGCCGGGCATGACGCCTGACAGGGATATTGACTTTAGTATTGATTTGGTGCCGGGCACTCAGCCCATTTCTATTCCACCGTATCGTATGGCACCGGCAGAGTTGAAGGAATTGAAAGAACAACTTCAGAAACTCCTTGATAAAGGGTTTATTCGACCTAGTGTGTCACCTTGGGCTGCACCGGTTCTATTTGTGAAGAAGAAGGATGGTTCCATGAGAATGTGTATTGATTACAGGCAGTTGAACAAGGTCACAATCAAGAACAAGTATCCTTTGCCTCGTATTGATGATTTATTCGACCAACTTCAGGGAGCGAGGGTGTTCTCCAAGATTGATTTGAGGTTAGGTTATCACCAGTTGAAGATTCGGGATTTAGATATGGCTATTATGAGTTCTTGGTGATGTGTTTTGGACTGACCAATGCCCCAACAACATTCATGCATTTCATGAACAGTGTATTCCAGCCCTATTTGGACTTACTCTTCGTTGTATTCATTGATGACATCCTGGTGTACTCTCGTAGCCTGGAGGAGCACGCTCAGCATCTGAGGATTGTATTATAGCTATTGAAGGAGGAGAAGCTTTATGCAAAGCTCTCCATGTGTGAGTTTTGGATCAGTTCAGTATCATTCTTGGGACACGTGGTGTCCAGTGAGGGTATTCAGGTGGATCCGAAGAAGATAGAGGCGGTGCAGAGTTGGCCTAGACCGTCCTTAGCCACGGAGATTAGGAGCTTCCTTGGTTTGGCGGGGTATTACCGTCACTTTGTGGAGGGGTTTTCATCTATTGCATCGCCCTTGACCAAATTGACCCAAAAAGGTGCTCCATTCAAGGGGTCGGATGAGTGTGAGGAGAGCTTTCAGAAGCTTAAGACTGCTTTGACCACAACTCCAGTATTAGTTCTGCCATCAGCTTCAGGTTCTTACACCGTGTATTGTGATGCCTCGAGGATAGGCATTGGTTGTGTTTTGATGCAGGAGGGTAGGGTGATTGCCTATGCCTCGCGCCAGTTGAAGACCCATGAGAAGAACTATCCTGTCCATGATCTTGAGTTAGCAGCCTTTGTTCATGCCTTGAAGATTTGGCGTTATTATTTGTATAGGGTTCATTGTGAGATCTATACTTTTCACCGGAGTTTGCAGCATTTATTAAAGCAGAAGGATCTTAATTTGCGTCAGCGGCGATGGTTGGAGCTTCTTATCACTATGATATCACTATCCTGTACCATCCGGGGAAGGCCAATGTGGTGGCTGATTCTTTGAGTCGCCAGGTAGAGAGTTTGGGGAGTTTAGCATATCTTCCAGTAGCAGAGAGACCTTTGGCAATGGATTTTCAGGCCTTAGCAGGTCAACTTGTCAGATTGGATATTTCGGAGCCTAGTCGGGTATTGGCTTGTGTGGTCTCCAGGTCTTCTCTTTATAACCATATCAGGGAGCATCAGTATAATGACCCCCACTTGCTCGTTCTTCTGGACAGGGTTCGGAGAGGTGATGGTAGGGATGTGACTATTGGTGATAACGGCGTTCTGAGAATGCATGGCCGGATTTGTGTGCCCAATGAAGATGGGTTTAGGGAGTTGATTCTTGAAGAGGCCCACAGCTCGCGGTATTCCATCTATCCGGGTGCCGCGAAGATGTACCAGGATTTAAGGTAACACTATTGGTGGAGGCGGATGAAGAATGATATAGTTGGGTTTGTGGATTAGTGTCTCAACTATCAACAGGTTAAGTATGAGCATCAGAGACCGAGTGGCTTGCTTCAGAGATTAGAGATCCCAGAGTGGAAGTGGGAGTAGATCACTATGGACTTTGTAGTTGGGCTCCCACGGACTTCGAGGAAGTTTGATGCTATTTGGGTTATTATGGATCGGCTGACTAAGTCCGCGCACTTCATTCTAGTTGGTAATTCTTACTCTTCAGAGCGGTTGGCTGAGATTTACATCCGAGAGATCGTTCGCCTATATAATGTCCCAGTTTCCATCACTTCAGATAGGGGTACTCAGTTCACATTGCAGTATTGGAGGGCCGTGCAGTGAGAGTTGGGTACTCATGTTGAGTTGAGCACAACTTTTCACCCTCAGACGGACGGGCAGTCCAAGCACACTATTCAGATATTGGAGGACATGTTGCGTGCTTGTGTCATTGACTTTGGGGGTTCATGGGACCCGTTTCTACTACTCGCGGAGTTTTCATATAACAATCGTTATCAGTCGAGTATTCAGATGGCTCCATACGAGGCTTTATATGGGAGGAGGTGTAGATCTTCGGTTGGATGGTTTGAGTCGGGTGAGGCTAGGCTCTTAGGTACAGACTTAGTCCAGGACGCATTAGATAAAGTGAAATTTATTCAGGAGCGGCTTCGCACAACGCAGTCTAGGCAGAAGTGCTACGCGGATATGAAGGTCCGTGATGTGTCTTTTATGGTTGGGGAGAAGGTTTTGCTGAAGGTATCACCCATGAAGGGTGTTATGAGGTTTGGGAAGAGGAGACAATTGAGCCCCCGGTTCGTTGGGCCTTTTGACGTGCTTCTGAGGATAGGGGAGGTGGCTTATAAGCTTGCCTTGCCACCCAACTAGTCGGGTGTACATACAGTGTTTCATGTTTCCATGCTCCAGAAGTATATTTGAGATCCGTCCCATGTTTTGGATTTCAGCACGGTTCAGTTGGAGGGTGATATGACTTATGATGTGGAGCCGGTGGCTATTTTGGATCGGCATGCTTGAAGGTTGAGGTCAAAGGTTATAGCTTTAGTGAAGGTGTAGTGGAGAGGTCAGCCTGTGGAGGAGGCCACCTGGGAGACTGAGCGGGAGATGCGGAGTAGATATCCACGCCTATTCGAGACTCCAGGTATGTTTCTAGACCCGTTCGAGGAAGAACAAATGTTTAAGAGGAGGAGGATGTAACGATCCAGTCGGTCGTTTCGAGAGTTATAGCCCCGTTTTCCCCATTTCTACTTATTTTTGTGTTATTAACTATATTATATTATATCTGGTTAGTTGGTTCGGGACCAGAGTTGTTTCAGAGTGAATTGAGACACTTAGTTTGTTAAGTAGAAACTTAAGTCGGAAAAGTCAATCGGATGTTGACCTATGTATAAACGATCTCGGATTTGAATTCTGATGGTCTCGTTAGCACCGTTAGGTAATTTGGGACTTAGGCATCCGAAATGAAAATTGGAGGTTCGTGGTAGAATTATTCTTTAATTGGCAAAGTTGGAAATTTGGCGATTTTGGTCGGCAGTGAAAAATTTGATATCATTATCGGAATGGAATTTCGGAAGTTGGAATAGGTTCGTAGTGTTATTTGTGACGTGTGTGCAAATTTTGAGGTCATTTGGATGTGGTTTGGTTGGTTTCGGCATCGGTTGTTGAATTTGGAAAATTTAGAAGTTCTTAGGCTTGAATCTGAGGGTAATTTGGTGTTTGAATGTTGTTTTGAGTGATTCGAAGGTTCGACTAAGTTTGTATGTTGATATATGACTTGTTGGTATTTTTGGTTGAGGTCTTGAAGGCCTCGGGGTTATTCCGGGTGGTTAACGGATTTGTCGAAGTTGGAATTTGCAGTTAGAGCTGCTGCTTCTGCTATTTTTGCACCTGCGGAAGGAGGAGTCGCAGGTGCGAGGCCGCTGGTGCGCGTGGGGAGTTCGCAGGTGCAGACAATTCTGGGCTAGGCAGGATGTGCAGGTGCGAGTTTGAGGTTGCATCTGCGAGCCCGCAGGTGCGAAACCTTGGGCGCAGATGCGGAAAGGGGGACGCTGGGCAGGCTTCCCAGAAGCGTAGGAAACGCGCAGGTGCGCAAGCGTAGGTGCGACAGGTTTGCCGCAGATGTGGAAGTTGGGCATTTAAGTGACTTGCACAGGTGCGGTTGTTGGGGCTGTGGGTGCGAGTAAAAGTTCGCAGGTGCGAGATGCCTGGGCAGAAGGTAAATATTGCACACTTCGCGACTTTTGGTGCATTCTTTACCATTTGTATTCGGTTTTGAAACTTTTGGGAGAGATTTGAAGAGGGAATCAAGGGGGTTTTCATTGAGGTAAGTTACTTGATCCCTAATACTTGTATATATGATGATTTTCCGTTGTTTAATCATTGTAATTAGTGAAAATGAGGGGTTAGGGCTTGGGATTTTTGGAGAAGTAATTTAAGGATTTGAAGGACCAAATGATGTCGGATTTTGATGAATTTGGTATGGTTATACTTGTGAGTGAATGAGCTTTCTAGTTTTGCAAATTTTGTCGGATTTCGAGACGTGGGACTAGGGGCCGGGTTTGAGCCAATTTTGGGGTTTTATCTAATTTTGTAGCTTTTCTTGTGGAATTCATTCATTGGCACGTATTGATGGTATTGTACTGATTGTGAATAGATTCGGAGCATTTGGAGGCCGAATCCAGAGGCAAGAGCATTGCCGGGTAGAGATTTGATCGATTCGAGGTAAGCAACGATTGTAAATCTAGTCCTGAGGGTATGCAACCCTAGATTTTTGTGTCATTCTACTATTTTGAGGTGACGCACATGCTAGGTGACGAGCGTGTGGGCGTGCACTCTCTGGGATTGTGACTTGGTCCGACCCGTAGCAACTGTAAAGTTGCATATTTTGTTGAAATTATATGATAATTATATGTTTTAGAAAGTGTTTCTGTAAATTGGGTTGAATTCCATGTTTGGGCCTTGTGCCAGTGCTGTTTGGACCCTTAGGGGCCTTTTCTTACTATCCTCTTAGTGTTTTCGATTGAAAATCTATACTCAGTCATGGTTATACTTGTTTATTGCATAACTCAGTTTTATGACTCTATTTTGATGCATATAAATGTTTTGGGCCGAATGCCCTATTTTACTGAAACGCCCGAGTGGCTTGAGAGGTTTATGCCTGAGTGAGGCTGAGGGCCTGATTTTTGAGGATATTTATGGGATCGGGCTGCACGCCGTAGAAAGTTCACCTGATCAGTTGGTATACATTGATGATTTCGCCCACTGAGGCTGAGATGATATGATGGGATGCCCTCAGAGGCTTGATGATATTATGTACACATATGCATATGCATTATATGGCATTGTTACGCACATGCATGACATTATAAATGTTTCAGGATTCACAGAGCTATTTAGACTTACAGGTGGAGTCTTTTACTCCATGTTTCTTTTATGTCTTTTATGTACCGATTTTCATGCCTTATATTCTGGGTACATTATTCGTACTGATGCCCATATTGCTTGGGGGCCTGCGTTTCATGCCCGCAAGTGCAGGTACACATGCTGATGGCCCCCCTTCTTAGGATCCTTGCTCAACCAGAGTCGGTGTGCTCCATTTTATTCGGAGTTGCTATTGGGTTTTAGTATGATACTTTTGTATACATATATGGGTATGACGGGGCCTAGTCCTGTCCTTTATACAGTTGTACACTCTATTAGATGTCTCTAGATAGTCATGTATAGTTGGATAGTATGTGGCCTTGTTGGCTTTCCCTACCGTATTCCGTATATATATATATATTCACATGATTCAGTAGTTTATTGCCAGACGTATGCTTAGGGTTGTTCGACGGGTAGAACTCGGGCACTCGTCATGGCCCATCGGTTTGGGTCGTAACAAAAGTGGTATCAGAGTAGTTCCATCCTAGGGTTGTCTACAGACTATGTCTAGTAGAGTCTTGTTTATGAGTTGTTGAGCACCACACTTATAAGTAGGAGGTTGCAGAGCATATAGGATGTTATCCTCACTTCTTATCTTAGATCATGCGATATAAGGATTCATTTTCCTAATGATATGTTATGTTTTCAGCGATGCCCAAGAAGGCTATAGCTGCCCAGAATGGCAAGTCTATGGTTGATGAGACTACAAGTCAAGCGCCACGAGTTACCAGGGCTTGGGAAGAGTCTCAGTGTGAGACTCCATCTCAAACTTCACATACCCTGCCGCCTCCAGAGGATATCCGAGGGGCACCAGCTCCAGTGCCCGCCCCAGTACCCCTAGCTCCTCAACCAGATGCATCTAGTCAGGAGATGAGAGATGTTATTCATCAATTGACTTGATTAGTGACTGCACAGGATCAGCGCCAGGAGGTAGGTATTGGTCATGCAAATAGGGACATCAGTGAGAGTGTTCGTGATTTCATTAATTTGGACCCTCTGATATTTATCAGAGTAGATCCAAACGAGGACCCTAAGGTATTTATCGATATGGTGTAGAGAACTCTGAGGGTAATGAAGGACACTGTGACTGAGTCAGTTGAGTTTACTTTCTATAGACTTTGGGATGTTGTAGTTAATTGGTACGAGTCTTGGGAGTTGTCCAGAGGTGTGGATGCCCTTCTAGCACTATGATGGGAGTTTACAGAGGCTTTTATTCGTCATTATTTTCCACTAGAGCTTAGACAGTCCAGAGTTGATAGGTTCTTGACCCTTCTGCAGGGTAATATGAGTGTTCGGGAGTACAACCTTGAGTTTGATTCTTTGGATAGGTATGCTCCCACTATTGCAGCTAAGATGGAGGATCGGGTTCACCGGTTCGTGATAGGGTTGGGGTCGCACCTGCTTAATAACTGTATGTCGGTCTCACTTCAGTCAGAAATTGATATTTCGCGTATTCAAGCATATGCTCAGGGTGTAGAAGAGCATAACTAGAAGCAGAGGGTCGATCGTGAGCATGATAGGGGCAAGAGTAAGAGAGCAAGATCTTCAGGTCCTTCTTGTGAGTTTTGAGGTCAAATATAGGAAAAACCAAGGTATCCGACCCAACCATTAGGTAGTGCACCCCCTAAGTTTGCTGGTAGGAAGTTTGATCGCTCCACATATTCAGGGCCCAATCAGAGTTCCAGAGCCTCTAGTTATCAGTATAGGGGTGAGTCAAGTCAGATGTGGCCGCCTTGCCATGATGTGCTCAGTATGTTAACCAGCATGTCAGGTAGTTCCTTGTGGGGTTGGGTGTTTTTTTATACTTGTGATTATCCAGGCCATGTTATGAGAGATTGTCCGACAAGAGGTAGTGCATGTATAGTTCAGCCAGCGAGATCTGTAACTGGTTCTTCATCATTAGTACGCCCCCCCGGGCAAGGTTCACAAGCACCGGCCGGTCATAGTAAAGTTATAAATGGAGCATCTATCTCGAGCGATCCTCAGAACCACATTTATGCATTAGTGGGTCGACATGATCAGGAGTCATCACCTGATGCTGTTATAGGTATATTATCAGTCTCCTCATATGATGTATATGTATTGATTGATCCAGGTTCCACCTTATCGTACGTGACTCCATTGGTTGCTAGTAAGTTTGCGATAGAACTTGAGTTGATTGAACCTTTTAATATGTCTACGCCTGTTGGGGATCCAGTGATAGCTAGACGGGTATATAGATATTATATAATGGTAGTTCATAGTTGTTCTATAGTAGCAGACCTGACTGACTTAGATATAGTAGAATTTGATATGATAATACGTATAGACTGGTTGGCTTATTGTTATTCTAACGTTGATTGTAGATCAAAGATGGTTCGGTTCCAGTTTCTAGAGGAGCAAGTTCTGGAATGGAAAGGTAATATTGCATCGCTAAGAGGTAGGTTTATTTCCTATCTCAAGGCAAGGAAGATGATCAGAAAGGGATATATTTATCACTTAGTTCGGGTACATGATGTGAAAGCAGAGTCACCTACCCTTCAGTCTATCCCGGTGGTTAATGAGTTTCCCAATGAGCTTCCAGGCCTTCCAGCAGAGCGGGAGATTGATTTTGCTATTGACATATTACCAGATACTCAGACGATATCTATTCTTCCTTATAGAATGGAACCTGCAGAGCTCAGAGAGTTGAAAGAACAACTGAGGGATTTGCTCGAAAAAGGCTTTATCAGACCAGCGTAACACCATAGGGAGCACTTGTGTTATTTGTGAGAAAGAAATATGGATCCTTGCAGATATGTATTGATTAAAGGAAATTTAATAAGCCGACAATCAAGAATAAGTACTCGCTCTCGAGGATTGATGATTTATTTGATTAGTTGCAGGGTGTCAGGTGTTTCTTGAAGATTGACTTAAGGTCGGGGTACCATCAGGTAAGGGTTAAAGAGAAAGATATTCCAAAGACATCATTCAGGACCAAATACGGGCACTTTGATATTTGTGTTATGTCGTTCTGTTTGACCAATGCCCCAACAGTTTTCGTGGATTTAATGAACCGTGTGTTCAGACCCTTTCTATATCTATTCGTGATTTTATTTATAGATGATATTTTGGTTTATTCCCATTCAGAGGCTGAGCATGCAGATCATTTGCGTAATGTGCTCAAATTTCTACAAGAAAGGAAGTTGTACACAAAATTATCTAAATGTGAATTTTGGTTGAATTCTGTAGCTTTCCTTGGACATATTATTTCAGGTGAGGATATTCGGGTTGATACACAGAAGATTGAGGCAGTGAAGACTTGGCCTAGACCCACGTCACCGACGTTGGTTCGTAGCTTCTTGGGTTTGGCAGGTTATTATAGGTGATTTGTAGAGGGATTTTCTTCTCTTTCAGCACCATTGACAAAGTTGACTCAGAAGGCAACTAAGTTTATGTGGACTGATACTTGTACGCGTAGTTTCCAGGCATTGAAGGACATATTGACTTCAGAATCGGTTCTAACACTCCCATAGGGAACCGATGGTTATGTTATCTATTGTGATGTTTCAGGCATTATATTGGGTGTGTACTGATGCAGCATGGTAAGGTTGTAGCTTATGCTTCAAGGCAACTAAGAAAGCACGAGAAGAATTACCCGACCCATGATTTAGAGTTAGCCGTGGTGATTCATGCACTAAAGATGTGGAGGCACTATTTATATGGAATTCATGTTGATATCTATACAGATCATAAGAGCCTGCAGCATGTCTTCAAGCAAAAGGAATTGAATTTACATCAAAGGTGATGGTTAAAGCTACTGAAAGACTATGATATTGATATGTTATACAATCTAGGGAAGGAGAAGGTAGTAGCTGACACCCTTAGCCATAGATCTATGGGTAGTCTATCATATTTACAGCCAGAGAAGAGTGAGATAGTCCGTGAGATTTATCAGCTAGCTAATCTTGGAGTTCGATTACTAGATTCAGGTGGTACCAGAGTTACTATTTAGGACACAAGAACATCCTCTTTTGTAACTGAAGTGAAGGGACGATAGTATGAGGATCCTATGCTAGCTCATTACAACAATACAACCCCTCAAAAGGAGAAGACACCATTTGAGATTACAGGAGATGGATTCCTCATATATTGAGGTCGATTGTGTGTTCATAATATGACAGGACTGCGTGAGCAGGTTATAGGAGAAACTCAATATTCTCATTATTCTGTTCATCCAGTAGTGACAAATATGTATCGTGATATTGAGGAAATATACTGGTGGGATGAAATGAAGAAGGATATGGCAGATTCTGTTGCTCAATGCCCTGATTGTCAGCAATTTAAGATGGAGCATCATAAACGGGTGGATTATTGCAGGCTATAGAGATTCTGACTTGGAAATAGGACGTAATAAATATGTATTTCATCATAGGCATACCTCGTACCCAGCGTAAGTTCGATTCTATATGGGTGATTGTTGATAGACTTACAAAATCAACCCATTTTCTGTCTGTCAAGATTATGTATTCAGCAGAGGATTATGCAAGGGTTTACATTAAGGGATAGTATGACTTCATGGTGTCCCTATAGCTATTATCTCAGATAGAGGTGCTCAATTTACAGCTAATTTCTGGAGGTCCTTCCAAAAAGGATTTGGGACTCAGGTAAGTCATAGTACAATATTTCATCCCCATACAATTGGTCAGGCTGAGTGTACAATTCAGGCACTTGAGGATATGCTATGGGCTTGCGTGATAGACTTCATAGGTAGTTGGGATGATCATTTTCTGCTTATTGAATTTGGATATAATAATAACTATCATTCCACCATTCAGATGGCTCCATACGAAGATCTTAACGAACAAAAGAGTAGTTCACCTATCAGATGATTGGATATTGGGGAAACTAAGTTAGTATGACCAGAGTTGGTACAACAAGCAGTTGAGAAGATTAAGCTTATACATGAAAGGCTATTAGCAGCTCAGAGTCGTTAGAAGTCCTATGTAGATAATAGACGACGAGACTTGGAGTTTTAGGTAGGTGACCGGGTATTCCTAAAGGTGTCACCGATGAAATGTGTTATGATATTTGCTAAAAAAGGAAAGCTTAACCCTTGGTACATTGGACCTTATAAGATCATACGCAGAGTAGGCCACGTAGCATATGAGCTACACTTGCCTTCCAACTTGTAGTATGTACATCCAGTCTTTCATGTGTTTATGCTTCGTAAGTGTATCAGAGATCCTTCTAGAGTCATTCTAGTTGACGATGTTCAGGTCACAAAGCACTTATGTAACGACCCGACCGGTCGTTTCGAGAGTTATAGCCTCATTATTTCCATTTCTACTTATTTTTGTGTTATTCAGCTATATTATGTTATATCGGGTTAGTTGGTTCGGGTCCAGACGGAACTCGGAGCGAGATGAGATACTTAGTCTCCTAATTGAAAAACAAAATTGAGTTAGAAAAGTGGGCCGGATATGGACCTAGGTGTAAACGATCTCGGATTTGAATTCTGATAATTCCAATAGCTCCGTATGGTGATTTTGGGCTTAGGAGCGTGTCCAAAATATTATTTGGAAGTCCGTAGAGGAATTAGGCTTGAAATGCCGAAAGTTTAATTTTTGAGAAGTTTGACCGGGGGTTGACTTTTTGATATCGGGGTCGGAATCCGATTTTAAAAATTGGAGTACCTCTGTTATGTCATTTATGACTTGTGTGCAAAATTTGAGGTCAATCGAACGTGATTTGATAGGTTCCGGAGTCATTTGTAGAAATTAGAAATTTCAAAGTTCATTAGGCTTGAATTGGGGTGTAGTTCATGGTTTTAGCGTTGTTTGAGGTGATTTGAGGGTTCGACCAAGTCCGTATGATGTTTTAGGACTTGTTGGTATATTTTGTTGAGGTCTCGAGGGGCTCGGGTGAGTTTTGGATGGTTAAAGATCAAAATTTTGGACTTGAATAGTTGTTGGAATTTTCTGATATCTGATAATGTTTTCCTTCTACGCGATAGCGTGAATGCGTTTACGATCGCGTAGGCTTAGTATTTCAGTGAGGATTTTTGTTCTACACGATCGCGTGGGGATATCTGCGATTGCGTAGGGTTAATGTGAGGCAGTGGCAATTTGTCCTTCGCGATCGCGTGATGCTATCTCGTAGCTCTTGAATTTCGTGACTCGCGAACACGTGATGAAGGTCGCGTTCGCGTAGAGTAAGTGGAGCGGAGTAGAAGTCACGCGTTTTGTTCTTCACGATCACGTGGACTAGTCTGCGATCGCGTATGTCTGTGATATTGTGCATCACGATCGCGTGGGAAAATCCGCGATCGGGTAGAGTAAAATTTGGGCGATGGACCTCGGATTTGAGGCGATTTTAGGTGATTTTCAGAGAAAACAACGGGGTAAGTGTTCTTAACTCAATATTGGTTAAATTACCCGAATCCATGGTTGTTTTTATCATTTAATTGGTGAATTGAGTTGGGAAAATTTGAAAACCCTCTTGGTTTAAATTGAAGATTTGAGGGTCGAGTTGGGATCGGATTTTGGTAAAATTGGTATGGTTAGACTCGTGGTTGAATGGGCTTCTGTATTTTGTAACTTTTGTCGAGTTCCGAGACGTGGGCCCTATGGGCAAATTTTGAGCTAATTTTGGATTTTTATGGAAAATCATTATTTTCTTATGGGATTAATTCCAATGAATTTTATTGACTGAAACGAATTATTTATGACCAGATTCGAGGCGTTTGGAGACCAATTTACGAGGAAGGGACATTGCAGAACAAGAATTTCATGACTTGAGGTAAGTAACGATTGTAAATCTAGTCCTGAGAGTATGGAACCCCGGATTTCGTATCATTTTACTACTTTGAGGTGACGCACATGCTAGGTGACGGGCGTGTGGGCGTGCACCGTTGGGGATTGGTGACTTGGTCCATCCCGTAGCAACTTTAAAGTTGCATATTTTGTTTAAACTATATGATACTTATATGTTTTAGAAAGAGTTTCTATAAATTGGGCTGAATGCCATGTTTGGGCCTTGCGCCAGTGCTGTTTGGACCCTTAGGGGGCTGTTTCTTACTATCCTCTTATTGTGTTTGATTGAAAATCTATACTCAGTCATTTTTATACTTGTTTATCGCATAACTCAGTTTTATGACTCTACTTGGATGCATATAAATGTTTTGGGCCGAATGCCCTATTTTACTGAAATGCCCGAGTGGCTTGAGAGGTTTATGACTGAGTGAGGCCGAGGGCCTGATTTGTGAGGATGAGTGTGGATTGAGACTGCCTGCCTGCAACATACTTTATTATTATAGAACATGAGTTGTCCGTGCAGCACGCGAGTTGTCCGTGCAGATTATAGTGCTTGGGATGAAGGAGCTCCTCCGGAGTTTGTACACACCTCAAGTGAGTGCAGGTACCTACTGAGTGCGAGTGCCGAGTCCTGAGTGACTGGGAGGCATGAGCGATTGTGAGGTATGCCCGAGTGGCAAGAGTGATTGTGAGGCATGCCCGAGTGGCACGAGTGACTGTGAGGTTTTCCCGAGGGGCTGTATATGAGT
>AWOL01S0003592.1:90511-127319 GCA_000715115.1 Nicotiana otophora
TTTGTACTTCAGATTAATTGTTCTGTTCAAAGTTGTTGCAACTGAACTTTGTATCAATACTCTGAAGTTCGAACAGTTGCACGTGAACTTCAAACTAATCCTGCTCTTGAACTTCAAATCAATGGTCTATTATTTGAACTGCAATGAGTATATGTCTTCCATACATATTCGATATAATAATTCAAATTTCACAGTAAGAAACTAGAAATTATCGCTAGGTTAAAACTTCGGTTGATGAACTCGAGTTTTTTGTTGATAACAACCATGAAAATATTTTCTATTTTTTTGGGTGAAGCCATCACATGAAATTAGGAGTTTAGTGAATTAAAATATGGTTATGAGCAGCACGAAAACAAAACTTTGTAAGTGCCAACCCTTACCATATAAGCATTCAGTTTCTTTTATAAATCTTTTTAGGATAAAGCTTCGTTACTTTTTCTTATCGTTTTATTTTGCTGTTAATCTAATATGGTTGATCTTACAATGCCAAATTGCTATTATGTACACTTGGTTTATAGTTATACGGAACCGATGGAGATACATTTTCTTTTTTTTTTTTGTCGGTAAACGGCATAGATTATATTTGCAGATCTTTTAAAACAAGGAATAAAATATAAACAATGGCATAAAAAAGGGCTATCCGAGAATATCAGCCGAAAGATTCATGAAGTAATATTAGAATATCAGACTTATGTGGCATTCTCGACTTGAAAAGGGTTGGTAGACTTCAAGCTCGGTCAGCTAAACATCCCTTATGAAGTCTCTATTGATCTTATTCACTGCATACTTTATCATATGAAATATGCTAAGTTTCGTTGCGGTTCATACATAATTCTGTGCTTTTATGCATGTGTACTGTCATGGGCCAACTTCTCCAAAGTGTCAGCGGCACTCAAATTGCTCGTTGGCACCCGTAGTCCCACCTAACTACAAGCCAGCCTTCTCATGTTCTAGGTTTCTTGGCACGATCTTGTGTCTGTGATGAAGCATGCCTCCGAGGCTTAGCTTCTCGCCTTCTCCTGTGCCGGAGGCGGACCTACACATAAGACTGAGGCTTCGGAAAGTTTCAGTATATATATATAGATTTACATCTAAGAACTCCAATATATAAGGTTTGACACCCGCCATCATAAGTGAGGAAGGGGGTCACTGCTCGAGAAAGCCCCTGTTAAGAATTTTGTGCATCTTGAGTTCGAATTTGTTAAGAATCAAAGCTTTAAATTTCAATTTTGTTTCAATAACAGGGAACTCATCCTCTTCTTATTCCTTTTGTGCTTTTCTTCTTTTCTTGTTTTTTTCTTTCCTCAAGGTGTGGGAGCTCTACTTTTTTTTTCTTATTTTATTCTTTTTAACGACCGAGCCCTTTTGCTATTTTCAGGTTATTCCATTTTACCTAAAACACTTCTTATATTGAAGAGAAAGAGAAAGACGAACCCTTACATTTTTGTAGGAAAACGATTAAATTCATTAGGATTGAGATGGAAAAATAATTAAATTTAAAGGTCTACTCTTTAAGTAAAAAAAGCATATATCAAAATTGAATTATTCTTTTAATCAAATTACCAAAATTAATATAGGCACTTCCTTGACTTGTTTGAACTTTTTTGGGATTCCATTTAATATTTGTGTATAAAGAGATAGTATTTATAATGGTACGGATTAACTAAATAACATAAATTAATCCAAATTCAACTATCCAACAAAATGCACACCCTTGTGGTTTTTATACGGCGAGTGATAGATTTACATCAAAGGCGGTAATGCACCATGACTTTTAAATCTTGGGTTCATCTCTGTCTGTGTCGCCCTTTTGATATCAAGGCTTCAGCCTTGTCTTGTTGTCAGATATACATGTGGCACTATTTATTGATTCTTGCTTGTATTTCAAAGTTATGAGTCTCTATTAGTATACATTTTTACTTTGAATATCAAAATATAAAATATGCATGTATAGTATGTTTTAGTTTTAGTTATCCACCCTCGAGTCGCATGATAGCTAGCTTTAGAATATGAAAACTCGTTGAGAAAAATTATAAATGAATGACATATTATTATTTATATTAGTGGTATTATTTAATTTTTAAGCTCTGCTACAAGTTGTCATAATTATTACTCCCTCCATTCCAATTTATGTAAACTTGTTTAATTGGACACGTAGTTTAAGAAAAAATAAAGACTTTTGAAATTTATGGTCCTAAACAAGTTAAAAAGGGGTCCAGAATATTTGTGTGATCATAAAAGCTTCTCAATAAGGGTAGAATTGGAAGTTAAGCTAAATTATTTCCAAATTTAGAAATAGGTCATTCTTTTGGAACGGACCAAAAAGGAAATAGGTTCACGTAAATTGGAACAGAGGGAGTAAATTATTTCGTTTGATTGGTTTGTCTATATAAACAGAAAAGAAAAATAACCTAAATCTAAAAAGTTCAAAATATGGTTAAACCAAACCCAAAATAGTTAGTACGGCACCTCCAAATTCTAGATCTGTTTCTGATTGTACTAGTAGTTGATTGTTCTTGTTGGTATGTATTAAGGATTGAGTGATGAAATCATTTTTCATTTACTACTTAATGTATTGGTGAGCACCGTTTTAACCACTTCCTTAACATATGGCCTCATCAATCTTTCATGATGTCATGCATGGGACGCTTTCCGATCTTGCCCCATGACTCCTTGGTTGTGTCGTATAGCACCCTAATAAACCTCTTAGCGCCGAGTGTCAGGGAGGATGTTCCCGTGTCTTGGCTGCACCAAGCAACAAGTGCGCATGTGCCTATGTTTCCACACCGATAGTCCGCGCCTGCGCCCAGCAACAGGCGATGCTCAAAAGTGCCCGTCAGGAGGCAGCGCCAGCCCGCATCTTGCACCTACAAGCAGATGCCCTGCAGCCAGAGTGCACGCTCATGTCCTGCGCACACTAATGCAATTGACAAGGACGCCACCCTTACAAGTGTCGGCCGCTGAACCAGCTTTTTCTTTGTATAAGCCTAGGTCTCTTTTCATGTAAATATATAGTAGTTTTACTTCTTGTATTTGCATTATGATTTTCTAACTTATTTATGTCTACTCCTATAACTTAAGTTTTTATTTTTATGATATATATAAGGAGGGTATAGTCGTTGAAATTTTTTGCAACCAATCAAATCTCTCCATTAGTGTCTCCTCCCCTCCTGGCACCACGTTGGCTTTCTTTGAATCATTGTTCTCTGTTAATACAAGCAAGCTTTCATTCAATTTCTCGTTACAAATTGTGATCCTGACATTGGCTTTCCCGCACGACACTGATAGTCTAGTCTAAGCATGCAGGGGGCGGGGAGGTCCTTCGACTGGTAAAAAGTAATCACACGGAAGTCGGTTGCATTGCCTTACGTCGCCCTTCCTGGGTATCTCAGGAAGGCACCGCACAAAAATACCCAAGTCAAACGTGTGATATGGATATTTAAAAAAATATTATTTTATGCATACAGTTTAAAACAATATTCTAAAATATAGCAGCAAAAGCGTATGCACACGAAAAGTGTGATACGTCAAGAACGTCTAATTTCTTCACAATATATCAGATATTTAAAGACGTGCTTTTCTAGTATAGGATACACAGAAACTTCAGTATTTTTCTTTGAAAGTTTACTTATGACAAATACTGGACCGAATGAATCGCACACGCCATTAAATTCCACTTTTAAAGAACTAATAAGAATACCACAAAAGATGAAGCAAGTATCCATGCATGGGCGTACACGACGCTCACATAGTAAAATAAGTACTAAATCCTAAGGAATTCCCCACATAAGGTTAGCCATGTCACTTACCTAGTAACCGTACAATACAGTAATGGACACTGTGCCGTCGTCCGGTGGTGAAAATCCACCGCACCAGTCCCAAAAGATGCACAATCCAAAGGCGTACAAACCCCAACTGGGCGCTCCATTAAACTCGAACCCAAATCCATCAGATCTCCTTTTTGGTGATGCCATTACTGTAGCTCGAAATCACAAAGGAACTTCTGGAATTTTCCAGCATGATTCTTGTTCGGATTTTGCAATTCGAAGCGATGGGGTTTGTTTTCCACATCAAGAGCTATCTCTCCGACAAAAATCGGGGGATTTCATTGCCGATATAATGAGTTCTAAGAATGACGATTTGAGCAATTTCAAGGCTGCCATGGACGAGCAGCTTTCTACAAATCCTTTAGATGTGGGAAATACTAATTCTACTCCAAATCCCATCGCTTCATATGCCGCAAGGTTATTGACAAACAGGTCAGTCCAAAATCCAACAACGACGAAGCTAAATCCTATCGAGCTTATACATGGAACTCCAACTCTAAAGTTTTCTATGGAGGAACGAGAAGAATTTACAAGGACGGAAGGATTACACCAGACCATTGTCATCAAAGTTAATCAAGATGCACCAGATTTGAAGATATGGAAAAATCTACTGCCCAAACACTTTGGCGTAAAGGGCAACTGTTTGATAGGTTTACTGGCTCGTCGACAACTTTTGGTTCGTTTTGATCAATATGATGATTTTGTAATAGCTTTATCGAGATTAGTAAACTATCGACCATTCAATGGGGAAGAACATCAACTTATAATTTTTCCATGGACACTTGATTTCAATCCTAAAGAGGAGACGTCAATGGCTGCAGTGTGGATTTTGCTGCCCAATTTATCACCAGACCCCTTTGCAAGAAGAGCTCTAATGTCCATAGCAGCAGCTGCTGGAAAACCAATTGCAATCGATAAGGCCACACAAGCAAAGATACGACCAAGTACAACTAGGGTAAGAGTTATCCTAGATTTACTAGCCAAACATCCAAAGGAAATAAAATTGTAATTCTTGAATAACTGCACTGGAAAAATAGTTGAAACGGTTCAACAGATTGTATATGATAACCTGCCTCCGTACTGCACATGTTGCAAACATCAAGGGCATGATTAAAGCATGTGTCACTTAATTTTGACAAGGAATCGTGATAGTGGACTGAATGAGGCAGCTGAGGAATGTGAGGATCAAGTTGTTGTGCAGAAGTTTCAAGGGGATTTGCGACAAATTATCAATGAAAGATGACGGATATATGGTGCAACTGCAGGACAAAAATTGCAGGAAATGGTGGTTGATACAACTTCTAATATTGTTTCAACTGCTGCTCCAGGTTTAAATGCTGGGGATATATTTGAGCAACCTAAAATTTCTGCAATTCCTGCTGTGAAGGATCGATCTAAGCCACATTTTGATTTCCCTGCTTCTACAGTTCTTGCAAGGTTGCATAACAATGTTGTTGTTGACAAGTGTTTACATGTTCAAGCTTTTCATTCACTACATAGACAACACTCAGCTACTGCAGTGTCAAATCTAGAAACGACTGTTCCCTTGAATTTTACATTTGATCGAACTCTGGCTATGGGTGCATCTGTTCATACTGTGACTGGCAGTGTGCTAGTGGTTA
The DNA here is from genome assembly GCA_000715115.1 of Nicotiana otophora. Taxonomy (NCBI): domain Eukaryota; kingdom Viridiplantae; phylum Streptophyta; class Magnoliopsida; order Solanales; family Solanaceae; genus Nicotiana; species Nicotiana otophora. Next base: position 95,961 of record AWOL01S0003592.1, read on the forward strand.
CTAATGTTGTTGTGTAGGATAGTAAGGAACTTGGTCGAGTTGTATCAATTGGGCAGACTACAATTCAACAAGCAACTGCAAATGGTAAACAAACAGACCTGAAAGGTGCTAATGTCCAAAAGGAGGGGCAGGAACTGAAAGATGCAGCTGCTTTGTTTCATATTCCAGCTGGGGTTGTTAAGAGGCCAGTTCCAGGGCAACAAATTGATAAGGCTGGGCAGGTGTTGTCAAGCACAATTGGTGCAGCTCCAGTAGTTGTAAAAAATAAACTTCCAACTGATATCCCTGCTACAAGAGCTTTGGCAATGATTTACGAGGCAGTGGGAAAGGCAATTGATAAAGCAACAACAGTGGGAAAGGTAATTGATGATGGTGTGCAACTAACTTCATTGCAAGCTACTGTCACGACTGTAGCTGAGCATGCACTCGGTGGAAAATTAACTAAGGGTGATGGAGATATGAAGAACACATTTGGGGATGATTGGAAAGAAGTAGTGAGATCTGATGGGAGGCAAGGAACAATGCCAACACTGAAGAGTAAAAAGCAGCAGATGAGTGCAATTTCTGCTGCTACTGGACCAAATATGTTCGCTGCACTTGTGGATGAGGATGAAGTTTTCATAAACTGAACAACCATAAATGAAGCTAATGCGCAGGAGCGTAAAACCAACTCCAATGAGACTCAAAAGAGTTCGAATACAGGGAGGAGGAAAATGCACCAACAGTCCAAGCTAGCTACTAAAGAGGATTTGCAGCAGCTGGATGATGAGGCAAGATCAGTAGCTGAAAAAACCTGTTGTACAGTTGCTGAAAAGCATCAAAATATTACAAATGGCATACGTGCTCGACTTGAGACCGGATGTTCTTGTTAACGAGCAGAATCATTCTATGATGGAACATGGAAAGGATGTGCAATAATTGAATGCTGAAGCGATACCAATCAGTGGAAAAAACAGCACTCCAGACAGTGCAAAACAGCAACATAAGAAGAAGTATGCAACTGGACAGCAACAACTATGCCATAGTGCAGAAGACCGAATCATCAATAATGTTCAATTCCATGTGACCTAAAAGATAGATGAAAATGGGCAGAAAAAATCGGGTAAGAACAAAAATGCTCAATTGGAAGATTCGATAATAGAATCTAATGCCATGGTTGTGAAGAGGCATGAACCATTAGAGATGGTTGCACAGAAATGTGTTATTCAACAACTAGAGAACAACTTACGTGTTGAAATTTGGGAAGAAGGCGAGGAGGAAGATTTGCTTGATTACTGCCGAGCTGGGGCGGCTAGATGTGGAGATTTATCTCCTACGCATAGTGGAAAAAACAACAAGACACACACACACAAGGGAGAATAGTTTGGATGGTAAAGTGAATGAAAGAGTAATACTTAGGATACTTCCAATGAGAGATGCAAAGCGAAAAGGGACAGCCCCGACCACATCCACAAAGTCCAATCCATCGAAGAAGAAATGAGAAATTTTGAAGATGTATTGAAGATAGTTGAAGAGGATTTTAAGGAGCTACAATTTGAAGAACTCACAAGTATCATGAATAAGGGGCAAGAATCCAATTTCTAAGCATTATCATAAATAATATCATCATAGAGTGTGTTATAAACTCTATGATGATCATATAGTACTTACTTTTTTCGAGTTCTTATTTTTTACACGCTTGCTAAAAGATGAGATTGTTCATGCCTCAATAGGAATTGTAAGGTAAGGTCTAGCTTAGTATGTGTTTGGAGATCACTACTGTAGCTTTTGTCCCCCTTACTTGTACTCTTCCTTTGTGATTTTTATTTTATTTTATTATTAATAAATTAGCTACTGGGCAGTTCGCCCAGTAGTATAATTGGCTAAAACAAATTATCCATGCATGGTTGCTGAGTAGCTGTAACGACCTGAGCGGTATTTTTGCTTTCTAGATCCTCGTCTCCCTAAATAAGACTCCCCTTATATGTTTTTACAGTTTTATGACTTGCGGAGATGGTTAGTTTAGGATTTGGAAGGTTTCGGGTTGAAATCGGAACACTTGGTTCTTTAAGGTTGGCTAAAAGGCTAAGTTTGACCTTGGTCAATATTTTGAGTAAACGACCTCAAAAGCCGGATTCGACAATTCCAATTGGTTCGTATGATGATTTTGGACTTGGGTGTATGTTCGGATCGAGTTTTGGATGACCTGGGAGCGTTTCGATGCTTAATAGTGAAAATTACCTTATTGAAGGTTTTAAAGTTCTTTAAATTTGGTTTTGAGTAAGTTTTGTTGTTATCGATGTCCGTTTTGGATTCCGCCCCTAGGAATAGTTCTGTATAGTGATTTAAGACTTGCATGCAAAATTTATTTTCATTCCGAGTGGTTTAGGCATGATTCGGCGCATTTTGAGCTAATTGGAAACTTGAAATTCATAAATTGGTTCAATTTGGTTATGGGGTGCAACTCTTAGTTTCGTTGTTATTTTATGCATTTCCAGAGTTCGAGCAGGTCCGTATTATAGTTATGGACTTTTTGGTGGATTTGGACGGGGTCTCGAGTGGTTCGGGTGTGTTTCGGACCACCAAGAGCTGAGTTGGATAAACCAGAATTTCTAGTTCTGGTTTCCTTCTTCGCGAACGTGGAAGGACCCTCGCGTTCGCGATGAAGGATTTGGGAATATCGGTGATTGTTCTTCACGTTTGCGAGTAGGGAGTTGCATTTACAAAGCTTTGAGATCCCAGGCCTATGTGTTCGCGAAGGCCCTTTCGTGTTCGCGTAGAAGGATTTTGGGCCAAGGGTCTGAGGGTCGTTACTCTTCGCATTCGCGAGGGGCTTATCTCGTTCCCGATGCTTGGGCTGGCCTAGCCTTCGCGATCACGAGGAACCTTTTGCATTCGTGAAGAGGAACTTGAGTGCCTGGGTAAACCTTGCCTTCGCAAATGCGAGGCCCTTACCGCGTTCGCGAAGAAGGGGGCAACTGTGCTGGGCAGAATCTTTTTAAAACGGGACTCAGCCATTTTTGAGCCCATTTACTGCATTTTTGGGTGATTTTGGAGCTTCTTGAGAGGGGTATTCATCTAGAAACTTGGAGGTAAGTAAATTCAACCTATTGTGAGATAAATACATAGATTATGGGTAGATTTTAAAATATAAATTGTAAAAAGTCATGGGTCTATATGAAAAACCTAGGTTTTGAAAAAAATAAGATTTTAATCACGAAAATGGTTATGGAATCAGATGAAAATTGTATACTTGAGTTCTTAAGGTTATGGGTAACGATTTCCTTCAACATTTCCGGAATCTGGGCACATGGGTCCGGGGTGAATTTTAAAAATCTTCCAAATTTGGGTTGGGTAATTACTCTAATAGTTAAATTATGAACTTTTGAACATGTATTATTTAAATTATATAATGATTGACAAGTTTCGGATTTTTCGGCACCGAGTTGAGGCTTTAGAGCGAAATTGTAACCGGGAAGTGAGCTTTGACATGAGGTAAGTCTCTTGTCTAACCTTGTAAGAGGGAATTTTCCCCATAGGTGATTCAAATTAATGTTGCTTCTAATTGTAGGGGCTACGTACGTATAAAGTGACGAGAGTCCGTACGTAGCTACTAATTATGCTTGTGTCCGGGTAGTGTTAGGACCCAGATTATGAACTATTTGAAATGTGTGCACCTTACTTGTTAATTTAAAGTGCCTAAATTATATTAGATCTTATTAAATAAAAGGGTGAAATACTGTTAATGGAAATTGTATTGCAATGTGTATTAGGCTTAATAATGATTAAGTCAAATGCTTATAAAGTATCCTCTCTTCTTGTGGAGGGGGACAAATGCCTCGGCAGTAGATAGATGCATCTATGGTTCATGTCGCTAGACCCTCGGCAGTGTACACATTATTCTGGATCGGGCCATACGACCTCGGCATAAATCGTGCTTAATAATAATACTTGGTGCCTTGATATTATGTGTTGGCTTGTAAGGTTATAGCTTGTAAGGAAAGTGACTTATTTGAAATTATAAAAATTGTGAAAGAATTATTTGCTCCCCCTTGTTAATGAATTTCTGTATTATTTACATAACCCATGTTTTTTTAAAATTTCTATCTTAATAATATTAGCCCTTAGTAAGTGTCTAAGTCGACCCCTCGTCACTACTTCTTCGAGGTTAGACTTAATACTTACTGGGCATATGTTATTTATGTACTCACGCTACACTTCTGTACCGACCGTGCATGATCTGAGGCAGGTGCATCAGGCTGTCCTACCGGCGTGCAGCCCAAATATCCCAAGGTTTAGTGGTGAGCTGCTTCCTGAGCCGTTCTGCAGCTCCTAGAATCTCTCTTTTGTATTTATATTTTGTCCACTTTATATTCAGACAGTAGTTAAATTTTTGTATAATCTACTAGATGCTCACACACTTGTGACAGCAGGTCTTAGCACACACCAGTAGATTTATTATTTTGGAGTATCACTATGGTTATGATTGCACTCAGCTGCTTTCATTTTATTTATTTAAACCTGTTATTTCTTAAATATTTTAATTAAGAAAAATTCAATTACTCAGAAACTTATTAAAAGAGGAATAATCTGTCTAATTCACTAGTTGGCTTGCCCAGCGGTAGTGTTGGGCGCCATCACGACCTACAAGGGAAAGTAGGTCGTGACAACATGGTATCAGAGCACTAGGTTCATGTAGGTCTCACAAGTTACGAGCAGGCCAAATAGAGTCTTGCGGATCGGTGCGGAGACGTTCGTACTTATCTTCGAGACACTACACGGTGTTAAGAAACTACCCTTCTTCTTCTTCTATCGTGCAGTTGATGTGGTACTAAGTATCTTTCTCTTATTCTCTCACAGATGATGAGAACGCGCTCTATGGATGTTCCTGACCAGGGAAGAGCTGCTCCCCTTGTTGCTAGGGGCTGGGACAGAGGCCGGAAAAGGGCTCCATCCCGTGGTAAAGGACGAGGACATCCTAGCGTTCTCCTGCTATGCCGCCAACAGATCCAATAGAGGATCCCATTATTGAGGAGCAGGGTGAGGTTCCCGTAGCAGAGCCAGCCCCGGTAGATTTTATATTTGCACCGGGATTCCAGTAGGTCATGGGTCGTATGCTACGGTTCACGGATACTATGACTCAGGCTGGTTTATTTCTAGCGGACCCAGCCACAACTTAGGCAGGAGGGGGCATAGACCCCTACTGCTCAGGCTCCAGGGCATGCAACTACCGTATATCAAACCCCTGGTGCACTACTCGTGGGCGGAGCTCAGCCGGTTGGAGCAGCTATACCTGAGCTCGGACTTGCTGCGGTGCAATCCGCAGAAGCTATTAGACAGATGGACTGGACTTCATCCTCCTACTTTTGGAGGTGAGCTACATGAGGACCCCCAGGATTTTATTGATCGGTGTAGGGACAGACTACACAACATGAGGATATTAGACTCCCACAGGGTAGACTTCACCACCTTTCACCTGGAGGGAAGGGCCCGTAGATGGTGGCAGTCATATCTTCTCAGCAAACTAGCAGGTTCTCCTCCCATGACTTGAGATCAGTTCACACGCCTCTTCTTGGACAGATATATTCCACCCTCTCAGAGGGAAGAGTTACGGTTTTAGTTCGAACAACTTCACCACGGCCAGATGTCTGTGACTAACTATGAGACGAGATTCTCTGAGTTGTCTCGCTATGCACGTATGATACTTCCTACCGATGCAGAGAGAGTACAGAGGTTTGTCGCCATTTTTCACTCAGGTATCCAAGCCACCATGGATCGAGAGGTGGAGATGGGGATTTCTTATGGGCTAGATGTGGAGATAGCTCAGAGGATCGAGGGTGTTCGTTAGCGGAGCCGAGAGCGGGTGACAAGGGACAAGTGGTTTCGATATTCTGGAGAAATAAATGGTGCCCCGGTAGGGGGCAGGGGTCAGTCCGTGAGGGATCAGCCTAGCAAGCCCGCATATTCAGCACCTCTGCCTCCTCAGGGTGCTCTAGTGCAGCCTTATTTCAGTGCTATGCTAGAGAGTTCCTACTGCCCACTAGCTATCTAGGGTTCCTCCGGTGAGTATTCAGGACATCAGGGTCAGACTTTAGGTCAGCAATCCACTGTACCGAAAGGTTATTTCGAGTGCGGGAATTTCAATCATGTGCGGAGATTATGCCCAGGCTTCGAGGCAAAGCAGTGCATCAGGGTCAGCAGTCTATGATTTCAACACCGGCCGCCCTACCAGTCATCCGACTGTCCAGAGGCGGGGGTCAAGTGGGTAGGGGATGTCCTAGAGGTGGAGGCTAGTTAGGTGGCGCTCTAGCTAGGTTCTATGCTTTTTCAGCTAGACCAGATGCAGTGGCCTCAGATACCGTGATCATAGGTATTATTTCTATCTAGGGTAGAGATGACTCAGTACTATTTGATCTAGGGTATACATATTCATATGTTTCATCTCTGTTTGCTCATTTCCTGGGTGATTCTCATGAGTCCCTGGGCACTCCTATTTATGTATCTACTCCTATGGGCGACTCCGTTGTTGTGAATATGATCTACTGATCTTGCATTGTTATTTTTTGTGGTAATGAGACTAGAGCGGATCTTATGTTCCTTGATATGACCGACTTTGAGGTCATCCTGGACATGAACTGGCTATCTCCATATCATGTCATCGTTGATTGCCATGCCAAAACTGTACCTTGGTAGTGCCAGAGTTGCCTAGATTGGAGTGGAAGGGTTCGTCTATCAGTGCATCTAGTAGGGTTATTTCCTTTCTAAAGGCTCGACACATGGTTGAGAAGGGTTGTTTGGCTTATCTGGCCTATGTTCGGGACACTACTGCAGAGGTTCCGGTGATTGATTTAGTGCCCATAGTCCGGGAGTTCAGCGATGTGTTTTCTTCTGATCGTCCAGGCATGTCACTAGATTGTGATATTAATTTATATATTAATTTGGCTCAAGGTATCCAGCCTATATCTATCATACCATACCGCATGGCTCCGAAAGAGATGAAGGAGTTGAAAGAGCAGCTCGAGGAGTTGCTAGCAAAGGGGTTCATCCGACTAAGTGTGTCGCCTTGGGGCGCACCGGTATTATTTGTGAAGAAAAAAGATGAGACTATGCGAATGTGTATTGATTACCGCCAGCTGAACAAAGTTACCATTTAGAACAAGTACACGTTGCCGCGTATTGATGATTGGTTTGACCAGTTGCAGCGTGCCAGAATGTTCTCTAAGATCGACTTGAGATCGAGATACCATCAGTTGAAGATTTCAGATTCGAATGTTCCGATGACTACCTTTCGGACTAGATATGGCAATTGCGAGTTTCTAGTAATGCCCTTCGGTTTGACTAACGCCCCAGCAACATTTATGGATTTGATGAACAGGGTGTTCATGCCACATATTGATTCATTCATCATTGTCTTCATTGATGACATTTTGATCTAATCACGTAGACTGGAGGAGCACGAGCAGCATTTGAGAGTGGTGCTTCAGACCTTGAGGGAACAGAAGCTATATGCTAAGTTCTCTAAGTGTGAGTTTTGGCTAGATTCTGTAGCATTCTTGGGACATATTGTACCGGGCAAAGGTATTAAGGTTGATCCCAAGAAGATCGAGGCAGTGCAGAGTTACATCGTCCTACCACAGCGACTGAGATTAGGAGTTTCCTAGGGTTAGCAGGTTATTATCGTCTGTTTATGGAGGGCTTTTTATCTATTGTAGCACCTTTGACTAGATTGACCCATAAAGGTGTTCCATTGCAATGGTCCGATGATTGTGAGGTGAGCTTTCAAAAGCTCAAGACCGCATTGACTTTAGCACTAGTGTTAGTGTTGCCTTCCGGTTCAGGGATGTATATTGTGTATTGCGATGCTTCACCCATTGGTTTGGGCTGTGTATTGATGCAGGAGGGGCGAGTTATTGCTTATGCTTCATGTCAGCTGAAGCCCCATGAGAAGAATTACCTTGTACACGACCTCGAGTTGGCTGCGATTGTACATGCTTTTAAGATCTAGAGGCATAATATGGAGTGTCCTATGAGGTTTAAACCAATCATCGCAGCTTGCAGCATTTGTTCAAGCAAAAGGATCTCAATTTGAGACAGTGCAAGTGGCTTGAGTTACTAAAAGGTTATGATATTACCATCCTTTATCATCTGAACAAGGCGAATGTAGTGGCAGATTCCTTGAGCATAAAGGCGGAGAGTATGGGTAGTTTGGCATTTATTTCAGCGGGGGAGAGACCACTAGCTTTGGACATCCAGTCCTTGGCTAACAGATTGGGGAGTTTGGATATTTCATAGCCCAGCCGAGTTCCCGCATGTGTCATTCCCCAGTCTTCACTATTTGTGCAGATCAAGGCTCGACAGTTTGATGATCCGCACTTGTTGGTTCTCAAAGAGACGATACTGCAGGGTGGTTCCAAGGAGGTGAATATCGGTGAGGATGGTTCTTTGTGACTCCAGGGTTGCCTATATGTACCTAATGTTGACGGTTTGAGGGAGAAAATACTAGTGGAGGCACACAGTTCTCAGTATTCTATTCAACCAGGTGTTAAAAAGATGTATCGTGACCTGAGGTAGCATTATTGGTGGCGGCATATGAAGAAGGACATAGTTGAGTATATTGCAAGGTGTCTAAATTGTCAGCAGGTTAAGTATGAGCATCAAAGGCCATGTGGTCTACTTCAGCAAATGACTATACCTGAGTGGAAATGGGAACGCATTATTATGGACTTCGTAGTTGGGTTGCCACGGACCTTGCGGATGTTTGATGCAGTTTGGGTCATTGTCGATAGGTTGACCAAGTCGGCACATTTCATTCTAGTTGTGACTACATACACCTCAGAGAGGTTGGCCCAGATTTATATTCAAGAGATTGTTCACATTTTTGGAGAGCAGTACAGAGTGAGTTGGGTACCCATGTAGAACTCAACATAGCCTTTCATCCACAGACCGACGGGCAATCGGAGCGGACTGTCCAGATTTTGGAACATATGTTCAGGGATTGTGTGATTGACTTTGGAGGGTAGTGGGGTCAATTCTTGCCTTTGGTTGAGTTTTCTTACAACAACAGTTATCAGCCAAGCATCGAGATTGCTCCATTTGAGGCTTTGTATGTTCGACGATGTCGTTCACCCATTGGATGGTTTGAACCTGGCGAGGCTAAATTATATGGCACTTATTTGGTGAAGAATGCCTTGGAAAAGGTAAAGTTGATTCAGGAGTGATTTCAGAAGGGGTGCGAATTATCATTTATGATGGCGAGAAAGTTCTCTCGAAGGTCTCGCTGATGAAGGGAATCATGAGGTTCGAGAAAAAGGGCAAGTTAAGCCCAAGGTTTATTGGTCTCTTTGAGGTGTTGAGGCGAGTTGGGGAGGTTTCTTATGAGCTTGCCTTGCCTCCCAATCTATCGGGAGTTCATCCAGTTTTCCATGTGTCTATGCCCCGAAGGTATCATGGTGACAGGTCGTATGTGTTAGACTTCAGCACAGTTCATCTAGTGAGATCTTGGGTTATGAGGAGAAGCCAGTTACCATTGTTGATAGGCAGGTTGGGCAGTTGAGGTCCAAGAAGATTTCTATGGCAAAAGTTTAGTGCAGGGGCCAACCAGTCGAAGAAACGACTTGGGAGGCCGAGGAATACATGCGGAGCATATATCCACACTTATTCAGCACTCCAAGTATGATTCTAGACCCGTTCGAGTACGAACGTTGATTTAAGAGGTGGAGAATGTAACGACCCGACCAACCATTTTTGAATTCTAGATCCCCGTCTCCCTAAATAACACTCCCCTAATGTGATTTTACTATTTAATGACTTGCGGGGATGGTTAGTTTGGGATTTGGAAGGTTTCGGGTTGAAATCGGAACACTTGGTTCCTTAAGGTTGGCTAAAAAGGCTAAGTTTGATCTTGGTCAACATTTTGAGTAAACAGCCTCGGAACCGGGATTAAACAGTTCCTATAGATTCGTATGATGATTTTGGACTTGGGCATATGTTCGGATTGGGTTTTGGATGACCCTAGAGCGTTTCGGTGCTTAATAGTGAAAATTGCCTTATTGAAGGTTTTAGAGTTCTTTAAATCTGGTTTGGAGTAGGTTTTGGTGTTATCGAGGTTTGTTTGGGATTCCTAGCCTAGGAATAATTCTGTATAGGTATTTAAGACTAATTTGGTATCATTCCAAGTGGTTTAGGCATGATTTGGCGCGTTTGGAGCTAATTGGAAACTTGAAATTCATAAATTGGTTCAATTTGGCTATGGGGTGTGATTCTTAGTTTCGTTGTTATTTTACGCGTTTCGAGAGTTCGAGCAGGTCCGTATTATATTTATGGACTTGTTGGTGCATTTGGACGGGGTCCCGAGTGGCTCGGGTGTGTTTCGGACCACCTAGAGCTGAGTTGGAAAAACCATAATTTCCAGTTCTGGTTTCCTTCTTCGCGAATGCGGAAGGACCCTCGCGTTCGCGATGAAGGATTTGGGAAGCTGGGTGATTGTCCTTAGCATTCGCGGGTAGGGAGTCGTGTTCGCGAAGCTTTGAGATCCCAGGCCTACGCATTCATGAAGGCCCTCTCCCCTTCGCGTGGGGCCAGGGGTTTGAGGGTCATTACTCTTCGCGTTCGCGATGCTTGGCTGGCCTAGCCTTCACTATCGCGAGGATCCTACCGGCGTGCATCCTAGATATCCCGAGGTTTAGTGGTGAGTTGCTTCTTGAGCCGTTCTGCAGCCCCCAGAGTCTCTCTTTTGTATTTATATTTTATCTACTTTATATTCAGATAGTGGTTAGAGTTTTATATAATCTACTAGATGCGCATACACTTGTGACACCAGGTCTTGGCACACACCAGTAGATTTGTGGTTTTGGAGTATTACTATGGTTATGATTGCACTCAACTGCTTTCCTTTTATTTATTTAAACTTGTTATATCTTAAATCTTTTAATTAAGGAAAAATTCAAAGAGGAATAATCTGTCCAATTCACTAGTTAGCTTGCCTTGTAGTAATATTGGGCGCATCACGACCTACGGGGGAAATTGGGTCGTGTGTAATGACCCAGCCGGTTATTTTGACTTTTAGAACCTTGTTCCCCTAAATACAACTCCCCGTATATTCTTTTATAAATTTATAACTTGTGGGGATGGTTGGTTCGAGATTTGAAAGTGTTCGGTTTGAAATCGAAACACTTGGTTCCTTAAGTTGGCCTTAAAATGCTAAGATTGATTTCGGTCAATATTTTGAGAAAACAACCCAGAAATAGAATTTTGATGATTCCAACAACTCCGTATGGTGATTTTGGACTTAGAAGTGTGTTCGAAATTTTATTTGGAAGTCCGTAGTTAAATTAGGCTTGAAATGGCTAAAATAGGAATTTAAGTTTGGCAGTTTGACCAGGGAGTTGACTTTTTTATATCGGGGTCGGAATCCAGTTCTGAAAATTTTCACAACTCCGTTATATCATTTATGACTTTTGTGCAAAATGTTAGGTCAATCGGACTTGATTTGATAGGTTCCGGCGTCGTTTGTAGAAATTGAATGTTTCAAAGTTCATTAAGCTTGAATTGGGATATGATTTGAGATTTTAATATTGTTTGATGTGATTTGAAGTTTCAAATAAGTTCTTATATGTTTTAGGACTTGTTGGTGTATTTGGTTGAGGTCGCCTCGGGTGAGTTCGGATGGTTAACAGATCAAAAGTTGGACTTAAATAGCTACTGCAATTTTCTTCTGCTAGAAATGCAGAAATCGAAGCCCAAAAATCGAGCCCAGGGTCGAAGGCCAGGGTTGAAGCTAGGGACGAGGCTATGGATCGAAGCCATGATCGAAGGCCCAGCTCGAGGGCCATGATCGAAGGCAAGGCTCAAGGGCCAGGATCGAGGGTTATGACCGAGGCCAGGATCAAAGGCCCAGGATCGAGGTCCATAAAGATCGAAGCCATGATCGATACCCAGGATCGATGGCTACCTCGACAGTTTATAAAACTGGGGATTTCGTCCCATTTGCCATTTTTGACGAACTTGAGCTTGAGCAGAAGCGATGTTTGGCAGATTTTCAAGGAAAAACAATTGGGTAAGTGATTCTAACTCGGATTTGATCATTATACACAAATATATAATTGTATTCACCATTTAGTTAGTGTATTGAGATGGAAATTTGGGAAAATTTTAGAAATCTCATAAAAACGAATTTTTGGGATTTCGGTGTCGATTCAGAGTCGGATTTGAGTAAAACTGGTATGGTTGGACTCGTAATTGAATGTGTTATCGGATTTTGTATGTTTCACCGGTTTTCCAGATGTGGGACCCATAGGAAAATTTTGACTAATTTCGGATTTTATTGAAAAATATAGTATTTTCTTATGGAATTGATTCTATAATTTTTGTTGACTGTATCGCATTTATTATGACTAGATATGAGTCGATCATCGTCGGAAAGTCGAGGAAAAGGCATACTACATGATTAAATTGGAGCAAGTCGAGGTAATTGACTTGTCTAACCTTGTGTGGGGGAAATATTTCCTAGGATTGGTATTAATATGAAAATTGAAATGTGTTGAAAGTCGTGTACATGAGCTGACGAGTATGTACATGGGCTGAATGTGAAAGGTTATGTCTTTAAATTGTGTAGATCGTTGTTGCATATTAATTAAATAATTTTACCTCGTTATATTCTTCATCATTGATTTAAATGTTTATATTTTAAATTTGCTTGACTTTTTTCTGCTAATTGTTTTGCTTGTTTAGTTGAAACATGGTTTTTTTTATTTTATGCATTATTGGAAGGTTGAATTTCTTTAAATTAAATATTATTAATATGAATTATTTGACATTTTAAATTTGGTATTGAAGCAACGTATTAAAATTTTGAAATATTATTTTGTTGAGTTATTTATTCCCGAATAGTTTTGTAAGATTTTCGTACTCATTGTGATGGAGCCGTGAGCTCTTATTTATGGAAAAATAAAATATTGTTGTTGATTTACTTTGGCAAATTGAAATATTTTGGCACTTGGGTGCAAATTGTGATATATTGTGATATTGAAACGCATGCGGTGGTATAAGGTTTGGCTGTTGAAACGCATGCGGTGAATCTACTAGAAGTCATGCAGTGTGATAAGGATGCCTAAAACACGGGATGCTGTTTGTCACGACCCAAAATCCAACTAGTCTTGATGAGACCTAACCCATCCTGTTAGGTAAGCCAATTTCCAACTAATCAATTTCAATAATAATTATTAAAGCAATTTAAGTGAATAAAGATCCTGATCTTATACAATCCCCAAGAACTGGTAGTACAAATCATGAGCTTCTAAGAATAGAGTATACAAGGCAGAAATGAAATAAATACATAGTCTGTTTGAATAATACATAAACAGAGCTTTTATAAATCTAAGGCTACCCTGAACAAGAAGCAGCTACAACAGGAACGCAGGTACATCTTCAAATCCCACAACCATTGAGCACAGCAACAACAACAGCCAATATCTGCACGCAATGTGCAAAAGTGTAGTACCAGTACAACCGACCCCATGTACTGAGTAAGTAACAAACCTAGCCGTAGGTTGAAAGTAGTGACGAGCTTCCACCAAGGTCGGGTCCAAAAACCAATAGTCCACAACAATCCATAACAATATAAAGCAAATAATACAGAAAGTAACTCAGGGATAAAATACTCAGCCAAATAATGATTTTAAAAAAATAGTAGTTCTTTCTTTCAAATACAACAGTGAAACCAAAAATCGTTTGCCAAAGTTGCCAATAATATGAATAGTTTGAAAACAATAAATTTCTCCAAAAGTATTTTCAATAATAAATAATATGTTTCATTTTCCTTCCGGATAACCTGTGTAAAACAAATGCATCACTATGCCCATCTGTCAAAATGTGTGAGAAATCATGAATGATGTGATGTTGTACAACATGAGGAAAAATACATCTCTATGCCTGTATGTCATGTGTGCATGCCAATGCGATGCAACTCAGTGATAAAATCATAACAGCCCCTCGGGCAGAGCATCATTCAAATACAGCCCCTCAGGCAAACCTCACAGTCACTCATGCCACTCGGGCATACCTTACAGTCACTCTTGCCACTCGGGCATACCACACAATCACTCTTGCCACTCGGGCATACCTCACAATCAATCATGCCTCCCAGTCACTCCACACTCGGCACTCGCACTCAGTAGGTACCTGCGCTCACTAGGGGTGTGTACAGACTCCAGAGGGGCTCCTTCAGCCCAAGCGCTATAATCTGCACAGACTACTCACGTGCTACACGAACAACTCACATACTATAATAATAAAGTAAGCTGCAGGCGGGCAGCCCCGATCCGCACTCATCCTCACAATCAGGCCCTCGGCGGATATCCAACATGCTGCGACATGCATCCTGATCCAATAAATATCCTCAGAAATCAAGCCCTCGGCCTCACTCTGTCATAAACCTCTCAAGCCACTCGGGCATTTCTGTAAAACAGGGCATTCGGCCCAAAACATTTATATGCATCAAAATAGAGTCATAAAAACTGAGTTATGATATGCAATGAAATGAATATGACGGAGTATGAATTTTCAATTTAAAATAAATAATTCACAGCAATATGACCTCTATGGGTCATAATAATACTGGACATAGCCTTAATCATGATTTTTAATATGCTTTTCAGTTTAATTTCTCTAACTCATAAAACGCATGGAAAATTCAAAGATCATTTAACTACAAAATTCCACAAAAACAATTATGTCACAATTTCTATAGTGCACTCCCACAATTTACGAAATACATATATTCAGGGTTTATACCCTCAACTCTAAGATTAGAAGAGTTATTTACCTCGAACAAGCCGAATCCAATGTCGAGCAAGCTAAGCAATGCTCCAGAAATTCTATTTTGTGCGTATCAACTTCCAAACGGCTCGAATCTAGTAACAATTAATTTGATTCAGCCCACAAAAATTATAGGAATTAATTCCATATCAAAGTACTAATATTTTCCACAGAATCCGAAATTGCGCCCCAAAATTTATCCGTGGGGCTCACATCTTGAAATCCGACGAAACTTACAAAATACGACAACCCATCCAATTACAAGTTCAACCATACTAATTTCACTCAAATCCGACTCCAAATCGGTATTCAAACTTGAAATATTCATTTTGTGACATTATAGAAATTTCCTTCTATTTCTCTTGAAAATTCAATAATCTTACACCCAAGATGAAGATAAATTCATAGAATATAATCACAAGGGAGTTAAGAACACTTACCCCTAGTTGTGTGCATAATTTTCTCTCCAAAATTGCCCAAACCGATCTCCAAAATGTCTAAAATGAGAAACAATCTCGGTGCCTGGGCTCGCACCTGTGCATCCGCATTTGCGGAACAAATTGCGCGCCTACCGACAATGCCAACCTTTCAAAACCTCGCATTTGCAGTGCCCTTCTCGCATCTGTGAGCTCGCAGATGCGCAAATCCTTCGCACCTGCGTTCACCGCAGGCCAACCCTAGTCCGCATCTGCGCAACACCTTCGCACCTGCGGCCTCGCAGATACGGTAAATTCCTCGCACTTGCGAGCACTGCCCAGTCCCACTCTTTGCCGCTTCTGCGGCTTATTTCACACACATGCGGCTTCGCACCTGTGATCAAAATCTTCGCAGGTGCGATCACACCAGTAGGCAGTGGTTCCAGCATTTCCTTAAGTCCAAATTTGGTCCGTTAACCGTCCGAAACTCACCCGAGGCCCCTGGTACCTCAACTAATTGTATCAACAAGTCCCATAAAATAATACGGACCTACTCGAGGCCTCAAATCACACCTAACAACATCGAAACGACGAATTACTCCTCAATTCAAAATCAACGAACTTTGAACTTTCAAATTCTACATCTTGTGCCGAAACACATCAAATCAATCCGGAATGACTTCAAATTTTGCGCACAAGTCAAATTTCACATTACAGACCTATTCCAATTTCCAGAATCGGATTCGGACCTCGATATCAAAAATTCAAACCCCCGGTGAAACTTCCCAAAAATTTAACTTTCGGCAATTCAAGCCAAATTCCACTACGGACCTCCAAATAATTTTATTTACACGCTCCTAAGTCCAAAATCACCATACAGAGCTATTGGAATAATCAAAATTCGAATTCGAGGTCGTTTACACATAAGTCCGTATCCGATCACTATTTTAACTTAAGATTTAAACCTTGGAACTAAGTGTTCCAATTCATTCCAAAACCTCACTGGACCCGAACCAATTACCCCCGAAAATTCACACACCAACTGTAAAGTACAATTTGAGAAGTAAATGGGAAAACGAAGTTATAATACTAAAAACGACCGGCCGGGTCATTACACTATTTCAGGAAAAATATTTTCTTTAAAATAAATTATGAAGGCTCTCGCGGTGATATAAGAAAATGAGATATTGTGAATTTATTTATGATTTGGGACTACGAGGCGGTACCTCGGGAGTGCCCTTGTTGATATTGATTTATGGCCGCAGTTGCCTTTGATTATTGTTGTGATTTTCTTGAAGTTGACATACTAGTCGATTCATTTCCATTGTGATTTTATCTTATTATATTGTTAAATATTTTACCATGCCATCATTTATTTTCTAGTAGGGCCTGACCTGACCTCGTCAGTACTCTAATGAGGTTAGGCTTGGCACTTACTGGGTACCGCTGTGGTGTACTCATACTACACTTCTGGACATCTTTTTGTGCAGATCCAGGTACATCTTATCAGACCGGGCATCAGTAAGCTAGCTATACGAGGAGACTTTGAGGTATATCTGCCAGCATCCGCAGACTCCGGAGTCCCCTTCTATCTTACTATGTTGTCTTCCTTATTTGTTTTAGACTGTGATGTATAGAGACGTAAAGAAGATATTCTTAGAAGCTTGTAACTTATTTCTACCAGGTTTTGGGAGTTGTAATTGTTTGAATTGTAGTTTATTTATTTAATATATTTATTATTATTATTCCGGATTGATAGACTTACCTAGTCTTAGAGACTAGATGCCATCACGATCTTCTACGGAGGAAATTTGGGGTCGTGACTTCGTGACAGTAGCAAAATTGTTTTACTAAGAATCCTACTTTTTTCTAACAAGTTCAGGTTGTAGGCAAATTTTGGGGAGATGAAAAATTAAATAATTGGGGTTTATTGGGGAAAATGGTGCAAGCTTCATGGATAAGTGAGAGAATCTGTATGCAAATACATGTAATGCATTAATTTTTCATAAACACCGATTATGGATAAAATTTTACCCTCTTAATACTTATACTTGAGAAGACAAAGAAAACACAAACAAAGCAAAATGAAAAAAAAAAAAACAAAGATCTCAAACCTGTAGCATTAAAGTATTAGTACTAGAAACTAGAACGTATCAAGTAAATTAAAGCTCGAATTGGAAAATGTACCTCATAAGATAAGAAATTTGTTTTTGTTCCTATTTTAGAAAGGAGCTCGTGTCAGTATGCACTTCTGGGAGGATTACAACAACAACAACCCAATGGGATCTTACAAATGGGGTCTGAAAAGGGTAGTGTGTACGCAAACTTTACCCCTACCCTGGAGAGCAGAAAGGATTAATGCTTCCAATATCAGAGTACTTGCACTTTTAAAACTAGAAGGATGAAAAATGAGTGGGAGTTACAAAATAAAAGTTAAATCCAAATGTGTATATAAAATGCTGAAAATGATGAGTTAAATTTATTTAGCTAACTCAATAAAACAAATAATAACTATTACAAGTTTATATGAAGAATAATAAATTGACAATTGCCTGCTTATTTATAAAATATTTGTTTAGGTTGTACAATAGAAATTAAAGCATATAAAAATAAAGCACACATAAGTGAAAATGAAAATGTGACGTTGAGCTTGAAAGTTTACAGTTTTGGAATTTGTCTCATCAATAAACATTATATTATACGTTAGAAAAGAAAAATACAACACTAACATTATTCAGAATTGAGAATTGAGACAATCAAAATAAAGCGAGAACTCAAATTATTCACAAAAGAAATTATTTTTTCAATTCATAAGTGAAGGAAGTTATTTGTTCTCTTTTAAAGAACTTTTTTGATAAAGTAGATTTCTTAATGATGTATTCTACCAAATACTTTCTCTCTTGATATTGTACCTGAGAATAGAAGAAAGAAAAAAAAGAAAGATTTCAAAGCTGTATTTGAAATAGAATTTATTTTGTTCCCATATTAGAAAGAATCTCGTGTCAGCATGATGCATTTACTGAATGCAACAAAAACAACCCATTGAGTTATCACAAGTGAGATCTAGGGAGGGTAGAGTGTACGTAGACCTTACCTCTACTCCAAAGAGTATAGGGAGCATGTTTTCGAAAGACCATAGGCTTAAAAAGATGAAAAGAGACATTATATTAGTACCATCATAAGAACCATAGGAAATGCATTTACTGAATATAATTATGAAAAAAAAGGTAAAGGTTTTGGCTTCACCAACTGTGATTTGTCTTTAGCCTTGTGAAGAAATATAGAATGGTTGTGTCTTAGCGAGGGCTCAAGTCAAGTTTTACATACACCCCCTCTTATGGACTCAGGTCCTCACTGAGGTTTTCCTCACCGCATGGTATTCGCCTACACTCAGCATTGAGATTTTCCCCGCCTAACCGAGATTTGCCTTGACTCAGTTGAACTCTGACCCAACATCGGCAAGACTGACACAAGCCTAGATCTGCTACCATTTGTAATAGACTAGCCCGCTAGTGATATTGTCCGCTCTGGGCCTAGGCCCTCACGGGTTTAAAATGCGTCACTAAGGTCTAAGGCTTGTTAACTTATATACCCAGCATCCCACTTGTGTTTTGATGTTGTGGGACTCTATCTAAAGTCTGGGGGTGTTACATACACCCCCTCTTATGGACTCAGCATCCTCACTGAGGTTTGCCCCACCGCATGGGATTCGCCAAGACTCAGCACTGAGGTTTGCCCTGCCTAACTGTGATTTTCCTAAACTCAGTTGAACTCTGACCCACCATCAACATGGCTGACACAAGAGTGGCTCTGATACTATTTGTAGCAGACCAGCCCGCTAGTGATATTGTCCACGCTTGGCCTAGGCCTTCATGGGTTTAAAATGCGTCACTAGGGTCTAAGGCTTGTTAACTTATATACCCATCACCACTCTTGTGTTTTGCCGATATGGAACTCTATCTTAATTCTTGGGGTATTACAACACCATTATGGAATAGAGAAAAAAACAAGTTAAATAACACAACTGGAAATTTTGAGTTTTTCATCTCTGGTTTATCTTTAGGATAGGAAACACACTGTAACGACGCGGCCGGTCGTTTTGAGTATTACAACCCCGTTTCTCTATTTACTTCTCAAATTGTACTTTACAGATGTTGTGTGAATTGCCGGGGTAATTGGTTCGGGTCCAGTGAGGTTTTTGAAGAAATTGGAACACTTAGTTTCAAGGTTTAAAGCTTAAGTTAAAATAGTGATCGGATGCGGACATATGTGTAAACAATCTCGGATTTGAATTTTGATGGTTCCCTTAGCTCCGTTAGATGATTTTAGACTTAGGAGTGCGTTCGGAACGTGATTTGGACGTCCGTGGTAGAATTAGGCTTGAATTAGCGAAATTAGAAATTTGGCGATTTTAGTTGGCAGTGGAAAATTTGATATCGGGGTCGGAATGGAATATCGAAAGTTAGAGTAGGTTCGTAGTGTCATTTATGATGTGTGTGAAAATTTTGAGGTCATTCGGACGTGGTTTGGTTGGTTTCGGCATCAGTTGCCGAATTTGACAATTTAGAAGTTCTGCTTGAATCTGATGGTAATTTGATGATTTGATGTTGTTTTGAGTGATTCAAAGGTTTGCCTAAGTTGGTATATTGATATATGACTTGTTGGTATGTTCTGACGGGATCCCGAGGGGCTCGGACGAGTTTCGGATGGCTAACGGATCAATTCGGACTTAGGAGAAAAAAAAGCTGAAGTTTCTGCCATTTGATGCAATGGCACAGGCGGAAATTTCATCGCATGTGCGAGCTCGTAGAAGCTAGCCTGGCAAGAGAAGATACGGGCAGGGACTGTGAGGCATTGGTCACAGGTGCGAGTGAAGATTGTGCGCAGAAGATAGATGGTTGGAAGCTGAGGAGTTTCGCATCTGCGATGTCTTTCCCGCAGATGAGGTCTCGCAAATGCGATGGTTTCCTCGCAAATGCGCAAACTGGGCAGGCGAGTGGAGTCTGCAAATGCGACATTTTTCTCCCACAAGCGGATGCGCAGGTGCGCAAATATTGTCCGCAGATGCGGAAATCGCAAGGGCATAACCTTAAATTCGAGGGTTCAACATTTTCACCCATTTTCGGATTTTGGAGCTCGGGTTGGGCGATTTTGGAGAGGAAATTTTCCAAACAACTTGGGGTAAGTGTTCTTAACTGCCTTGTGATTATATTCCATGAATTAATCTTCATTTTTGGTGTAAGATTATTGAATCTTCAAGAGAAATAGAAGGAAATATCTATAATGTCACGCAACAAAATTTTCAAGTTTGAATACCGATTTGGAGTCGGATTTGAGTAAAATTAGTATGGTTGAACTTGTAATTGGATGGGTTGTCGTATTTTGTAAGTTTCGTCGGATTTTGAGATGTGGGTCCCACAGGTGATTTGTGGGGCATAATTTTGGATTTTGTGGAAATATTAGTATTTTGATATGGAATTAATTCCTATAAATTTTGTGGGCTGAATCAAATTAATTCTGTCTAGATTCGAGCCATTCGGGAGTTAATACATGCATAATGGAATTTCTGGAGCATTGTTTATCTTGCTCGACATTCAATTCGACTTGTTCGAGGTAAGTAACTTTTCTAATCTTCGAGTTGAGGGTATAAACCCTGAATATATGCATTCTGTAAATTATTGGGAGGTGACGCACATGCTAGGTGACGGGCGTGTGGGTGTGCACTATAGAAATTATGACATAATTATTTTTCTGGAAATTTGTAGTTAATTGCGATTTTATGAGTTAAAGAAATTGAGCTGAAAAGCATATTAAAAATCATGTTGAGGCTATGTGCCAGAATTATTGGGACCCGCAAAGTCATATTGTTGTGAAATATTTATTTTAAATTGAAAATTGATAATCAGTCATATTCATTTCATTGTATATCATATCTCAGTCTCTATTGTTATTTATTGATACATTATATCATCATTTTTGGACTATTCTCATGACAATGTGAGCCCATGAGAAAAAGACTGGAGAGATTGATGAGTGAGAGAGGGAGAGCGCCTGATTGTGAGGATATGTTTTGGATCGGGTTGTACGTCGCAGCAGGCCATGTTGGCTTTATATATATTATACTATTTCACGCGAGTTGTCTGTGCGGATCCAGGTATTGATACCATAGCGCGTGAGCTGTTCGCATAGCACGTGAGTTGTCCGTGCGGATCTAGGTATTGATACCATAGCGCGTGAGTTGTCCGCGTAGCACGTGAGTTTTCTGTGTGGATCCAGATATTGATACCATAGCACGTGAGTTGTCCGCGTAGCACGTGAGTTGACCGTGTGGATCTAGGGATTGATATTATGGCACGTCTGTTGTCCGTGCAATACGTGAGTTGTCCGTGTTTATAGTGCTTGGGCTGTAGGAGCCCGTCATGAGTCTGCACACACCCCCAGTGAGCGCAGTCGACTATACACATGGATCGGGCTGCACGCCGCAGCAGGTATTATATAGTGCTGAGTGATTGAGTGTGCTGAACATAGTGAGAGAGAATGCGAGACAGTGAGATTGAGTACTCTGAGAGTGTGAGTACATGAGTACAATCTCTGAGATACATTGCATTGACATGCACATATGACATATACACATAGAGATGTGTTTTTCCTCATGTTGTATGGTATCATATTATTCATGATTTCTCACGCATGTTGACAGATGGGCATAGTGATGCATTTGTTTTACACGGGTTATACGGAAGGAAAATGAAACATATTGTTTATTATTGAAATGATTTTTGGAAAAATTATTGTTCTCAAATTATTCATATTTTTGGCAACTTCGGCAAGCGGTTTGGGTTTTCACTGATGTATTTGAAAGGAAGATCTATTATTATTGAAATCATGATTTGGCTGAGCATTTTATGTTTGTGTTTCTTCTGGTATTATTTGCTTTATGTTGTAATGGACTGTTGTGGACTAGTGGCTTTGGACCCGACCTTGGTAGAAGCTCGTCACTACTTTCAACCTACGGCTAGGTTAGTTACTTACTCAGTACATGGGGTCGATTGTACTGATACTACACTTCTGCATATTGCGTGTAGATATTGGCTATCGTTGTCGCTGTGCTTGATGGTTGCGGGATCTGAAGATGTACCTTCGTTCCTGTTGTAGCTGCCTCTTGTTCAGGGTAGCCTTAGATTTATAAAAGCTCTGTTTATGTATTATTCAAACAAACTATTTATTTCATTTCCGCATTGTATACTTTATTCTTAGAAGCTCATGATTTGTACTACCAGTTCTTGGGGAGATGTATTGGTTTTAGATATTTTCGTTTAATTAATTTCATTGGAATTGGATAGTTGAAAATTATCCTACCTAACGGGTTGGGTTAGGTGACATCATGACAAATGGGATTTTGGGTCGTGACAAGGTGGTATCAGAGCACTAGGTTCATAGGTTCTACAAATCATGAGCGAGTGTCTAGGAGAGTCTTGCGGATTGGTATGATGACATCCATACTTATCTTCGAGAGGATATAGGGCATTTAGGATATATACTTCCCATCTTTCTTTCCTTATCGTGCGATATTGATTCCGCTTGAGACATAACTTTTTGAATTCCTTCCACGTATTCATATGCGCACATGAGCGCTCAGTATCAGCTGTGCATTGCCGGCTTGTGATTCTATGGATGAGGTTTGAGATGTGTACTATGTGTTTTGGTGATGGGCCAGTCTAGAGGACTTGAGTCCAAGTTTAGACTGCAGCTTAAGCTCGGTAGTTTCTGTTGTGAGAACTTGTACATTTGGACTCGTACTTCCGGTAATGTCCCTACGAGTGGAATTTGTAGCTCGATGAGTGGTGGAACGGCGGTGTGATAGGTATGATGTGACCGCGGGATGTGTTAAGACGATTGGAATATGTCGAGAAGTGTTTCCTTGAAATGTAAATTAAAGGCCATTGGGTGCTTGAGTTTCGATTTGCTATGACGAATAGTCTCGAGTAACGAATGTTTTGAAGGAGCTTTCACATTGTTAAATTTTGGGACCGAACAAATTCTCATTTCTTGTTAATAAGTTTGGACTTGACAAGATTTAATGATTGCGTTGAAATTTTGACTGCTAAAGGGTATAACAAGATACTAATTTAAGGTTAAGTAGGTGGATTATCCCCTGTGGAGTAATCTACGTAGGTGTATTCCTTATGACTTGAGTAGAGAGTTTCTTTTCTGCCTACAGGGCGTAGTAGTGGAGATTTGAATTTGAATCTGGCTGAGAAGGTTGACTTGATTTTCAAGAGAATAAATGCGAGCTTAGCGGCTGAATGAGGTATTTTTATGGTTACCGTTGCATCAGTTGGAAAAGAAGTTTTGTTAAACGGACTACGATATTATGACAGTAATAGAGTACGGGTATTGTGAATTATGGAGTGTTTTAATCTATGGCTTTGAGCCAAGTGGGGGAGTCTGCTATTGACAATTTGATTTCATTGTTAGGTGTTAAATTCTAATTTTGGTCTGAGGCATACTAGTATGTTGTTGGTTTTGGAGTAGTCACTATGATCAGGAATGGTGTTATGAGCATTCGAGTTGTCTATAGTTATAGCTCGATGCAACTTGTTCGGACTTATACAGTGTGTAAATGTAAGATTTGTGTCTTCAAAGAAATTTTGAAGGTTGGGAATTGAATTCCAAGGTTTATTGGCTAAGGTTAAATTAATGATTTTCAGTTGCATTGTGTAGTCAAGCCTTATGGGGGATAGGGTGACGTGGGCTCACCCCCGGGTACGTGTGTGGTAAGATGGAATAGTGATTTGATGGCTTGGAAACAACTCTTGGCAGGTTCGAGGACGAACATATGTTTAAGTGGGGGAGAATGTAACGGCCTGGCCAGTCGTTTTGAGTATTACAACACCGTTTCCCCATTTACTTCTCAAATTGTACTTTACAGTTGTTGTGTAAATTTCTGGGGTAATTAGTTCGGGTCCACTAGGGTTTTTGAAGGAATTGGAACACCTAAATCCAAGGTTTAAAGCTTAAGTTAAAATAGTAACCGGATATGGACTTATATATAAATGATCTCGGATTTGAATTATGATTTTTCTATTAGCTCCATTAGGTGATTTTGGACTTAGGAGTGCGTCCGGAATGTGATTTGGTGGTTTGTGGTAGAATTAGGCTTGAATTGGTGAAATTAGAAATTTGGTGATTTCGGTCGGCATTGGAAAATTTGATATCTCGATCGGAATGGAATTCCGGTATTCAGAGTAGGTTCGTAGTGTCATTTGTGATGTGTGTGCAAAATTTGAGGTCATTCGGACGTGGTTTGGTTGGTTTCAGCATCGGTTGCCGAATTTGAAAATTTAGAAGTTCTTAGACTTGAATCTGGGGGTAATTTGATGATTTGATATTATTTTGAGTGATTCGAAGGTTCGACTAAGTTGGTATTTTGATATATGACTTGTTGGTATGTTCGGACGGGGTCTCGAGGGGCTCAGGCGAGTGTCAGATGGCTAACGGATCAATTCGGACTTATGAAAAAAATAAAAAGCTGAAGTTTCTGCCATCTGATGCAATCGCACCTGCGGAAATTCCATCGCAGGTGCGAGCTAGAAGAAGCGAGCCTGGCAAGCGCAGATGCGGGCAGGAACTATGAGGCAATGGTTGCAGGTGCGAGGGAAATTCCGCACCTGCGTGAGCGTAGATGCGGAAGATTGCGTGCAGAAGCGAGATGGCTGGAAGTTCAAATGCGATGATTTCCTCGCAGATACGCAAACTGGGCAGGCGAGTAGAGTCTGCAAGTTCGGCGTTTTGCTCAAACGAGTGGATGCGCAGGTGCGCAAATATTGTCCGCAGATGCGTAAATCGTTGGGGCAGAACCTTAAATTCGAGGGTTCAACATTTTCACCCATTTTCAGATTTTGGAGCTCGGGTTGGGCGATTGTGGAGAGGAAATGTTCCACACAACTTGGGGTAAGTGTTCTTAACTCCCTTGTGATTATATTCCATGAATTAATCTTCATTTTTGGTGTAAGATTGTTGAATCTTCAAGAGAAATAGAAGGAAATTTCTATAATGTCACAAAACGAATTTTTCAAGTTTGAATACCGATTTGGAGTCGGATGTGAGTGAAATTAGTATGGTTTAACTTGTAATTGGATGGGTTGTCGTATTTTTTGAGTTTCGTCGGATTTCGAGATGTGGGTCCCACGGGTGTTATTTGGGGCTTAATTTCGGATTTTTGTGGAAATATTAGTATTTTGATATGGAATTAATTTCTACAAATTTTTGTGGGCTGAATCAAATTAATTGTGTCTAGATTCGAGCCGTTCGGGAGTTGATACACGCATAATGGGATTTCTGGAGTATTGTTTAGCTTGCTCGACATTGGATTCAACTTGTTCGAGGTAAGTAACTCTTCTAATCTTCGAGTTGAGGGTATAAACCCTGAATATATGCATTCTATAAATTATTGGGAGGTGACGCACATGCTAGGTGACGGGCGTGTGGGCGTGCACTATAGAAATTGTGACATAATTGTTTCTGTGCAATTTTGTAGTTAAATGATCTTGGCATTTTTCATGTGATTTTATGAGTTAAAGCAATTGAGCTAAAAAGCATATTAAAAATCATGTTGAGGCTATGTGCCAGTATTATTGGGACCCACAGAGGTCATATTGTTGTGAAATATTTATTTTAAATTGAAAATTTATACTCAACCATATTCATTTCATTGCATATCATATCTCAGTCTTTGTTGTTATTTATTGATACATCAGATCATCATTTTTGGACTATTCTCATGACATCGTGAGCCCATGAGAGAAATACTGGAGAGATTGATGACTAAGGGAGGCCGAGGGCCTGATTGTGAGGATGTTTTAGGGATCGGGCTGCACGCCGCAGCATGCCATGTTGGCTTTATATATATATTGTACTTTTGCACGTGAGTTGTCCATGCGGATCCAAGTATTGATACCATAGCGCATGAGTTGTCCGCGTAGCACGTGAGTTGTCCGTGATGATCCAGGTATTGATACCATAGCGCGTGAGTTGTCCGCGTAGCACGTGAGTTGTATGTGCGGATCCAGGTATTGAAACCATAGCGCGTGCGTTGTCCGCATAACATGTGAGTTGACCGTGCGGATCCAGAGATTAATATTATGGCACGTGAGTTGTCTGTGCAGCACGTGAGTTGTCCGTGCTTATAGCGCTTGGGCTGTAGGAGCCCGTCATGAGTCTGTACACACCCCCAGTGAGCACAGCCGACTACAAAACAGGGATCAGGCTGCACGCCGCAGCAGGTATTATATAGCGCTGAGTGATTGAGTATGTTGAACATAGTGAGAGAGAATGTGAGACATTGAGATTAAGTACTCTGAGAGTGTGAGTACATGAGTACAATCTTTGAGATACATTGCATTGACATACACATATGACATATATATGCATAGAGATGTCTTTTTTCTCATGCTGTACGGTATCAAATTATTCATGATTTCTCACGCATGTTTACAGATGGGCATCGTGATTCATTTGTTTTACACGGGTTATCCGGAAGGAAAATGAAACATATTGTTTATTATTGAATTGATTTTTGGAAAAATTACTGTTCTCAAATTATTCATATTTTTGGCAACTTCGGCAAACGATTTGGGCTTTCACTAAAGTATTTGAAAGGAAGAACTATTATTTTTGAAATAATGATTTGGCTGAGCCTTTTATCTCTGTGTTTCTTCTGGTATTATTTGCTTTATGTTGTTATGGACTATTGTGAACCAGTGGTTTTGGACCCGACCTTGGTAGAAGCTCGTCACTGCTTTCAACCTACGGCTAGGTTTGTTACTTACTCAATACATGGGGTCAGTTGTACTGATACTACACTTCTACACATTGCGTGTAGATATTGGCTGTCGTTGTTTCAATGCTTGATGGTTGCGGGATCTAAAGATGTACATGCGTTCCTGTTGTAGCTGCCTCTTCTTCAGGGTAGCCTTAGATTTATAAAAGCTCTTTTTATGTATTGTTCAAACAAACTATGTATTTGTTTCATTTTCGTTTTGTATACTCTATTCTTAGAAGCTCTTGATTTGTACTACAAGTTCTTGGGGAGATGTATTAGTTTTAGATATTTTCTTTTAATTAATTTTATTCGAATTGGATAGTTGAAAATTGGCTTACCTAATGGGTTGGGTTAGGTGCTATCACGACAAGTGGGATTTTGGGTCGTGACACACACCAATAATTAAGAAGGGGTGTAGGAGACGCATATACACCAAGAACTCTATATATATGCATCAAGAACCATTTCTTACTTATAGACGCTATACAAATTCAAAACAAAAAAAAGAAGAGAAAACTAGAGTTTGAAAAAAGAGAGAAGCATAACAGGATGAGCACTTCAAGTTCATCGAACATTTCCAATGAAGATTATTTGAAATTGTTTCATGGAATGTCAGTTACCGTTATGAGAAAAATACATTTAGAAAAGAAGTTATTGAAGCTTATCTATGGATGCACAAATCTCACTTGGTAATACTGCAAGAGTGGGAAACGCACATCAAATCAAAAACTAGCACTAAACATGAAAACTTGGTGTTAATATCGGACAAAGACGCATCAACAGTGATGTATCTTTTAGATATCACAAAGAAAATGCTAGAGCGATTGACAAATATATATCAACAAATATTCAGCTGGTTAAATATCCATCGCTTAAGTTCAAATTTCACGGAGTTTATGGAGATCTAACATATGGTCTAGATTTAGAACCATTAAAATTGACACCACATCCTGAGTCACGTAATAAGTTATATGATACATCATGACCTATGATCGGGGGATGCTAATCTAACCCGCCCATCATAGAGAAGCATCATATCTCCAAATACAAAAGAGCAGATGAGTAACTTCATCAATTTTACGGCTAGCCCCAGTATTTTAGATTTAGATTTCAGCTCCTTTACATATGGAGATACCAAATCACCACAAAGATTATCCAAACTTGATAGGATAATCTGAACTTCAAAAATCTACACTTCATTTGAACGTGCAACACCAACGATTCAAGGAAGCGACATTTCGAACCATATGTCGATAAAGTTGAGGTTGGCACGCCCAGGTAAAGTTGCACAAGTGGAGAAGAAAAAATTGGTATCCAAATAGGCACTATGTAAGAATTAAGTCTAATTACAGTTGTATTGGTTTTGTGAAACTACGAGATTGGCAGTTCTCTTCTCTTCATCCCCCCCCCCTTTTTATGGGCCATGAACAGTGGGCTTCTACTAATGCTGTCAATTAGGGGTATTCATAAGAACCCGAAAAATCGAACAAAACCGAAAACTAAACCAAACCGACCAAAAAAACAAAACTTTTTAGGTTTGGTCTGGTTTTGGTTTTGAATTTTAAAAATTGATCAAATTTGGTTTGGTTTTGGTTTTAATAAAAAAATAACCGAAAAAACCGAACGAAACCGACTATAAAAATATCTTTTTAAATTTATTATTACAGTTATATAAATGTATATTTTATATAAAGTTTCAAAAATGTTATGGTACATATTAATCATTTATATTTTTAGTCTAGTTCTTTGCTATTATAATAATCTAATTCTTTGCCTTTACATTCTAGTTTGATTGGTAGTTTTCTTTTACTAAACAAGAATTTATTTCATGTAAAAAATAATATATTTTTAATTGAGTACTTAAATTCTTCATCACTATTTGATTCAATTATCATCAATACATCTTGAAAATGATAGATTTCTCAAAGTGCAATTGATTAGATAGTGTTATGTTGAAACTGTAGTCGCCGGAATATGCGTTTGGTAGTGTATGTATCACATTTAAGATACAAACCGATAAATAACCAAAAAACCCGAAAAAATCGACAAAACCCGAATCGATATAAAAAATCGACTCAATTGCTTTGGTTTGGTTGCAATATTTGAAAAACCCACTTACTTGGTTTGGTTTCATTTTAGGGAAAACCCGACCCAAACCGAACCATGAACAACCCTCGTTGTGTCATAGCAAGGGCTCAAGTCAAGTTTTTAAATTTCCAAAAGTGAGCTCAGCAGAAATATGTAAGCAAATTTGCAAGTAGTTGAAAGCACCAGTTGCGGAAATATATTACCCTCTTAATATTGTACTTGAGAAGATAAAGTTTAGAAAAGGACAGTAAAGAAAACAAAGGAAGATCTCAAATCTTTTTACAGTAAAATTCTAGAGTACTACAAAGTATCAAAGAGAGCTGAAGATGTACTTCATATGAAGTGGAATTTATTTGGTTCCTATTTTAGAAAGGAGCAATAGGCATCTGTAACACCCTAGACATTAGACAGAGTCCCACATCGGCAAATCACAAGAGTGGTATCAGAGCCCTCTTGTGTTTTGGCGATGTGGGACTCTGTCTAAAGTCTGAGTGTTACATACACCCCCTCTTATGGACTCAAAGTCCTCGCTAAGGTTTGCCCCACCGCATGGGATTCACCTAGACTCAATGCTGAAGTTTGCCCCTCCTAACCAGGATTTGCCTAAACTCAGTTTAACTCTAACCCACCATAAACATGGCCTACATAATAGTGGCTATGATACCATTTATAGCAGACCAGCCCGCTAGTGATATTGTCCGTTTTGGGCCTAGGCCTTCACGAATTTAAAATGCGTCACTAGGGTCTAAGGCATGTTAACTTATATACCCAACATCACTCTTGTGTTTTGCCAATGTGGGACTCTGTCTAAAGTATGGGGTGTTACAGCATCAATAGCGAATGGAGAAAAAAAACAAGTTAAATATTACAACTGGAAATTCTGCGTTTTTCATCTCTGATTTATTTTTAGGATAGGAAACACACGAATAATTAAAGAAGGGACGCATATACATCAAGAACTCTATATATATGCACCAAGAACCATTTCTTACTTAGAGACGCTATACAAATTAATAACAAAAAGAAATGAGAACTAGAGTTTGAAAACAGAGAGAAGCATAACAGAATGAGCGCTTCAAGTTCATCAAACTTTTCCAATGAAGATTACTTGGAAATTGTTTCATGGAATACCAGTCATTGTTATGAGAAAAATAGATTTAGAAAAGAGGGTATAGAAGCATATCTGCGGATGCACAAACCTCACTTGGTAATACTGCAAGAGTAGGAACGCACATCAAATGGAAAACTAGCACTAATCTTAAAAACTTGGTGTTACTGTGAGAAAACGAACGCATCAACTGTGATATATCTTTTAGATATCACAAAGAAAACGCCAGAGGGATTGACAAATATATATCGGCAAATATTCAGCTGGTTAAACATCCATCGGTTAAGTTCAATTTTCATGGAGTTTATGGAGATCTAACATATGGTCTAGATTTAGAACTATTACAATTGACATACATCATGAGTCGCGTAATAATTTATATGATACATCATTACCTATGATCAGGGGATGCTAATCTAAGCATCAGAGAGAAGCATCAGATCTCCAAAATATAAAAGAGCAGGTGATTAACTTCATCAATTTTACGGCTAGCCCCGGTATTTTAGATTTAGATTTTATCCCCTTTACATATGGAGATTCCAAATCACCACAAAGATTATCCAAACTTGATAGGATAATCTGCACTTCGAAAATTTACACTTCATTTGAATATGTAACGCCAACGATTCTAGGAAGCGATATTTCAGACCATATGATGATAAATTTGAGGTTGGCACGTCCAGGTAAAGTTGCACAAATGGAGAAGAAAAAATTGGTAACCTAGTAGTCACTATGTGAGAACTAAGTCCAATTGCAGTTGTGTTGGTTTTGTGAAACTACTAGATTGACAGTTCTCTTCTCTTCACCCCCCTCCCCCCTATTTTATTTTTTCTAGGCATGAACAATGGACTTCTACTAATGCTTTCAATTAGGGGTGTACTTAAGAACCCAAAAAATCAAACCAAACCGAAAACTGAACCAAACCGACCAAACAATTCGATACTTTTTAGGTTTGGTTTGGTTTTGGTTTTGGTTTTGGTTTTGAATTTTAAAAACCGATCAAATTTGGTTTGGTTTTAGTTTTAATAAAACAATAACCGAAAAAATAGAACCAAACCGACTATAAAAGTAGCTATTTAAATTTATTATTACACCTATATATATGTATATTTTTATATAAAGTTTCTAAA
>AWOL01S0003592.1:131375-147031 GCA_000715115.1 Nicotiana otophora
ACTAGAGTTTGAAAAAAGAGACAAGCATAACAGGATGAGCGCTTCAAGTTCATCGAACATTTCCAATGAAGATTATTGGAAATTGTTTCATGGAATGTCAATTACCATTATGAGGAAAATACATTTAGAAAAGAAGCTATAGAAGCTTATCTACGGATGCACAAATCTCACTTGGTAATACTGCAAGAGTGGGAAACGCACATCAAATGGAAAACTAGCACTAAACATGAAAACTTGGTGTTACTACGGGACAAAGAATGCATCGACAGTTATGTATCTTTTAGATATCACAAAGAAAACTCTAGAGTGATTGACATATATATATCGACAAATATTCAGCTGGTTAAATATCCATCACTTAAGTTCAAATTTCACGGAGTTTATAGATATCTAACATATGGTCTAGATTTAGAACCATTAAAATTGACACCACATCCTGAGTCACGTAATAAGTTATATGATACATCATGACCTATTATCAGGGGATGCTAATCTAACCCGCCCATCAGAGAGAAGCATAATATCTCCAAATACAAAAGAGCAGATGAGTAACTTCATCAATTTTACGGCTAGCCCCGGTATTTTAGATTTAGATATCAGCTCCTTTACATATGGAGATACCAAATCATCACAAAGATTATCCAAACTTGATAGGATAATCTACACTTCAAAAATTTACACTTCATTTGAACGTGTAATAGCAACGATTCTAGGAATAGATACTTCAGACCATATACCAATACAGTTGAGGTTGGCACGCCCAGGTAAAGTTGCACAAGTGGAGAAGAAAAAATTGGTATCTAAATAGGCACTATGTGAGAATTAATTCCAATATCAGCTGTATTGGTTTTGTGAAACTACGGGATTGGCAGTTCTCTTCTCTTCACCCCTCTCCTTTCTGGTCCATGAACAGTGGACTTCTACTAATGCTTTCAATTTGTAATGACCTGGTCGGTCGTTTTGAGAATTTGAGCCCAGATCCCCTAATATATGTTTTCCCTATATTTGTTTCAAATTTTGGGACTTGCCGGAGTTATTAGTTATGGAATTCAGAGAGTTTTGGGACACTTAGTCCCCAGTTGTGAGTTTAAGCCTTGGAGTTTAGACCGTAGTCGGAACTGTATGAAGACGGATCCAGAATGGAATTATGTCGACTCCATTAACGCCATTGAGTGATTTTGGGGTTAAGAGCGCATCCAGAATGTGTTTTAAAGGTCTGTAGTAGATTTAGGCTTGAATTGGCAGAAGTTAGTTTTTCGGCGATTTCGGCCGAGAGTGGAAATTTTGATATCCAGCTCGGAATGGAATTCCGAAAGTAGCTGTAGGTTCGTAGTGTCATTTGTGACCTGAGGTCATTCAGACTAGATTTGATGTGGTTCGACGTCGTTTGTAGAATTTGGAAAATTTTAAATTCTTAGGCTTGAATCTGTGCTTAATTCATGATTTTGGTGTTGTTCGACGTGGTTTGAAGGCTCGACAAAGTTCGTATGGTATTTTAGAATTGGTTGGTATGTTTGGTTGAGGTACCGGGGGCCTCGGATGTGTTTCAAATGCTTAAAGGGTGAAAGCTTGGACTTAGAGGAATTTTTTATTTTTGCTGGTTTTGGTGTTTTCGCACCTGCGGTGGGGAGTCCGCAGGTGCGGCCTCGCAAAAGCGATGCTTGGATCGCAGGTGTGCTTTTAGGTCGAGGAGTTAGTGGTCGCAGATGTGACTAGTGAGCCGCAGGGGCAGAGCCGCATCTGCTGAAGGGAAGTCGCAGATGCGGAGGTGAGAAGAACCCAAGGTTCCGCAGAAGCGGACGATTGAGCACAGAAACGCATCCACAAGTGCGGACTCAAGCGCGCAGGTGTGATCCCAGCCCGGGTAAGTGACCTTCACACCTTGTATGATTTTTCTGCAGGTGCGTGACTGCAGATGCAGCCCCATGAGCGCAGGTGCGGAAATCGCTGGGTTGAAGAGGCAGCTGCGAGGGTTCATCCCTCATTTTTCATCAATTCGACTTAGAGCTCGGTGGGAGATGATTTCTCGAGGGATTTTGAAGGAGAACTATTGGGTAAATAATTCTAACTCTATCTTGATCATACTACATTAATCTATTATTGTTTTCCTCGTCTAATTAAGGAAATTGAGGGTAGAAGTTTTGAAATGGGGGAAAAGGTTCCCCAATTGAAAATATGAGATTGGAATAGGAATGTGACGTCAGTTTTAGATGATTTTTGTTCGAGTGAACTCGTGAGTGAATGGGTGTTCATAATTTGTAATTTTTACCCGATTCTGAGACGTGGGCCCGAGGAGACGTTTTGGGCGTTTTTCCTAATTTCATGCTTTAACTTTGAATTAATTAGCTAAATTAGTTAGTTGTAGCTACATTTACATTAAGCAATTAATTTGAATAGATTCGGGCCATTTGGAGTAGGATACTCGTGGCAAGAACGTGATATCGAGTTGATTTGAGCGGTTCGAGGTAAGTGGCTTGCCTAACTTTGTGTTGGAGACTTTTCCCTTAAGATGTTCGATATTAATTGATGTGCGGGCGCCGTGTACATGAGGGGACGAGTACGTACATGGGCTATTATTGCAAAAATCCCGTTTTTCCTTTCTAAAATAATAAACTTTTTTTCTTTATTAAATTGCACTAATACGCTTAATTGTTAAACTGAGACTAGAGAAGCATGCTTACGTGTTTTAACTGCCTATTTGACATTCTGTGCGTCATGCTTAGTTAAGTCCCTATTTTCCTTATTTGTGTTAAGTATAAACTGTATAACTCGATGCCATACCTGCCATTTCATCTCGCGTTGCATATTTAAATTGGGACTACAAACGTATTCCGGGAGATCCCCCAGCACTGCATATGTACTTTGGGACTACAGACGTATTCCGGGAGATCCCCCAACTCTGCATATTTACTTTAGGACTATGGACGTATTCCAGGAGATTCCCAGTACTGCATATTTACTTTGGGACTACAGACGTATTCCGGGAGATCCCCCTATACTGCACATACATTTGGAACTACGAGACGGTATCCCGGGAGATTCCCCACTGTGTTTACCTTGTTCTGAGCCGAGGGCTCCCTTAATTGTTAAATTTTTTAGAATTTCTTTAACTGTGTTATCGTAAATTTTACTTATATCTTTTACTGTTTAATTTATAATATTTACTCCGGTAGGGCCCTAACCTGACCTCATTACTACTAAACCGAGGTTAGGCTTGGCACGTACTAGGTACCATTGTGGTGTACTCATATCCTTTCCTACACATGATTTCGTTTGCAGATCCAGGTGCGAGCTATCAGCCTCGGGATTTGTGTGTGCTGCTGATTCTAGAAGACTTCAAGGTACTTCTGCTTGCATCTGCAGATCCTCGGAGTTCCCTTCTACTCCCTCGCCTAGAGACTTTCTTTATTATATTCAGACTTTTGTATAAAGCTACATATATTATAGCAGCTTGTGACTTAGTGATATTCCGGGTCTTGGAAAATTGTTTTGTGTATGTCGAGTGGTACTATTCTTGGCTATTCACAATATGTTGTTTATCTTTAAAATGTTGTGTTTTCTTTATATTTATTTCGTAATATTAGGCTTACCTAGTCGTAAAGACTAGGTGCCATCATGACACATTTTGGAGGGTAAATTTGGGTCGTGACAGTTGGTATCAGAGCACTAGGTTCATAGGAGTCGCGAGTCACAAGCCGGTTTATTAGAGTCTCGCGGATCGGTGCGGAGACGTCTGTACATATCTTCGGGAGGCTATGTAACTGTTAAGAACAATCATATTTCTTTGATTTCCTTGTCGTGCAAGTTATTGACACCATAAAAGCTCTAAGATTCTATTCTATTCTTTCGCATAGATGGTGAGGACCCGTAATGGGAGGACCGACGATCAGGCACCCGAGCCCCCTGTCAGAGCCGCCAGAGGCCGGGGTTGGGGTAGAGGATGACCATGCGGTGCAACCCGAGCACCTGCGAGAGCTGCGTTAGAGGAGCCCCCAGCAGCTCCAGCTGGAGGGCCAGCACCGGAGATCCCTATTGCTACTCCAACCCTCCAGGAGACTTTAGCTCAGTTCATGAGTATGTTCAGCACTCTTGCTCAGGCTGGACTATTCCCGATAGCTCGGGCTACATCTCAGGCCGGGGTAGAGGCACAGACTCTCGTAGCCCGCACTCTTGAGCAGAGGGTCCAGGTTGATCAGGTCCCAGACTATATTCCTATGCCCCTAGTGGCTCCGGTTCAGCATGAAATCAGGGTAGCTGCTTCTGAGGCAGAGCATCTCAGACTTGAGAGGTACAAGAAGTACCACCCACCTACTTTCAGTGGACTAGCTTCAGATGATGCTCTGGGCTTTCTTGAGGAGTGTCATTGTATTCTCCGCACTATGGGCATTGTGGAAATGAGTGAGGTTTCTTTCACCGCTTTTCAGCTGAAGGGAGAAGCATATCAGTGGTGGCGTGCCTATGAGCTGAGTAGACCGGATGAGGCAATCTCACTCACTTGGACTCAGTTTGCAGAGATGTTCTTGGGTGAGTATGTTCCTCAGAGCCTTTCGGCATGCAGAGTTTGAGCAGTTGCGTCTGGGTGCTATGACTATGTCAGAGTATGCAGTCTATTTCAGTGAGTTAGCTTGCCATGCACCGGCTCTAGTTGCTACAGTCAGAGAGAGGGTTCGTCGCTTTATTAAGTAATTCCACCCCAGTATTCGAACTAATATGGCCAGGGAGTTGGAGATGGACATCACTTATCAGCAGGCAGTGAGCATTGCCAGGAGAGTGGAGGGCATATTTGCTCAAGACAGAGAGGAGAGAGAGGCCAAGAGGTCTCGAGAGACTGGTCATTATTCAGGAGCTCATGCACCAGCAGCACGCTATGGTAGGGGTTTTGTGAGTCACCGTGTTCATTCAGCTCTTCTTGTAGCCAGCAGTGTTCCAGCTCCTCCTAGACCTCAGGAGCCTTATTATGCACCGCCACTATCCAGTATGCCTCCTACTCGAGGTGCTATTACCGGCCAGTCCAACAGGCCAAGTTCGAGTCAGTCTCAACCGTCANTATTATGCACCGCCACTATCCAGTATGCCTCCTACTCGAGGTGCTATTACCGGCCAGTCCAATAGGCCAAGTTCGAGTCAGTCTCAGCCATCACGTCCTCCGAGAGGTTGTTTTGAGTGTGGTGACACTCGTCACCTGGTTAGAGATTGCCCCAGGGCCAGGACAGGGTCACCCTCACAAACTTATCAGCCTCCACGTGCTCCATCGGGTCCTCCGGCCATTCTTCCAGCACCAGCTGCCACCCCACCTCCTCAGTCAGCTCGAGGCGGAGGTCGGGGAGGTTGAGGTCGCCCTAGAGGGGGAGGCCAAGCTAGGTACTATGCCCTTCCAGCCCGTTCAGAGGCTGTTGCTTCAGACTCAATCATCACAGGTATCGTCCCTGTTTGTCATAGGGATGCATCAGTATTATTTGACCCAGGCTCTACATATTCATATGTGTCTTCTTACTTTGCTCCACATTTTGGGATATCTCGAGATTCATTGAGTTCCCCTATTTAAGTATCTACTCCCGTGGGAGATTCTCTCGTTGTGGACCGCGTATATTCTCTCGTGGGAGACCAGAGCTGATTTGTTATTACTCAGTTTGGTAGATTTTGATGTTATCTTGGGCATGGACTGGTTGTCGCGCCATTATGATATACTTGATTGTCACACTAAGACCGTGACGCTGGCTGTGCTAGGCTTGCTGAGATTAGAGTGGAGAGGTACCTTAGAGTATACTCCTCGCAGGGTCATTTCATTTCTTAAGGCTCAGCGAATGGTTGATAAGAGGTGTAATGCGTATTTGTCCTATGTGAGAGATGTCAGTATTGTTACCCCTACAGTTGAGTTAGTTCCAGTAGTGAGGGACTTTCCAGATGTGTTTCCAGCTGACCTTCCGGGCATGCCGCCCGACAGAGATATTGATTTTGGCATTGATTTGTTGCTGGGCAGTCTGCCCATTTCTATTACTCCCTACTGTATGGACCCTCCTGAGTTGAAGGAGCAGCTGCAGGAGTTGCTTGATAAGGGTTTCATCAGGCCCTGTGTATCACCTTGGGGTGCTCCGGTCTTATTTGTGAAGAAGAAGGATGGTTCTATGCGTATGCGTATTGATTATAGGCAGTTGAACAAGGTTATAGTGAATAACAGTTATCCTTTTCCTCGCATCGATGATTTAATTAATCAGTTACAGGGTGCCAGGGTGTTTTCCAAGATTAACTTGCGTTCTGGCTATCATCAGTTGAAGATTCGGGAGCCGGACATCCCGAAGACTGTTTTCAGGACCAAATATGGTCACTATGAGTTTCTTGTCATGTCATTTGGGTTGACCAATGCCCCAGCAACCTTTACGCATTTGATGCACAGTGTGTTCCAGCCTTATCTTGATTCCTTCGTCATTATGTTTATTGATGGCATCCTGGTATATTCTCGGTCTCGGGAAGACCATGAGCAACACTTGAGGACCGTGCTTCAGACTTTGAGGGAGAAGAAATTGTATGCAAAATTTTATAAGTGTGAATTTTGGTTTGATTCAGTGGCATTCTTGGGCCATATAGTGTCTTCTGATGGGATCAAGGTAGATCGAAAGAAGGTGGAGGCAGTGCAGAGTTGGCCCAGACCGTCATCAGCTACGGAGATCCTTAGTTTCCTTGGTTTGGCAGGGTATTACTGTCTCTTTGTGGGGGGATTTTGATCCATTGCATAACCTATGACCAGGCTGACCCAGAAGGGTGCTCCGTTCAGGTGGACCGAGGAGTGTGAGGAGAGCTTTCAGAAGCTCAAGACAGCCTTGACTACAGCTCCAGTATTGTCCTTGGAGCGGTATTGATGCAGGACGGTAGGGTGATTGCCTACGCATCTAGACAATTGAAGGTGCACGAGAATAATTATCTGGTTCATGAGCTCGAGTTAGTAGCTATTGTTCACGCCCTGAAGATCTGGCATCATTATTTGTACGGTGTTCCCTGTGAGATTGACAATGATCACCGGAGTTTGCAGTACTTGTCCAGGAAGACGAACCTTAATTTGCACCAGCGGAGGTGGTTGGAGCTACTTAAAGACTATGATATCACTATATTATACCACCCAGGGAAGGCCAATGTAGTGGCCGATGACTTGAGTCTCCAGGCAGAGAGTTTGGGGAGTTTGGCATATCTTCCGGCAGCTGAGAGGCCCTTAGCCTTGGATGTTCAGGCCTTAGCCAACCAGTTCATGAGATTGGATATTTCAGAGCCTAGCTGAGTATTAGCTTGTGTGATTGCTCGGTCTTCTCTTTATGCCCGTATCAGGGAGCGCCAGTATGATGATCCTCATCTTCTAGTTCTTCAGGATAGGGTTCGGCGAGGTGATGCCAGAGATGTAACTATTGGTGATGATGGTGTGATGAGGATGCAGGGCTGGATCTGTGTGCCCAGTGTAGATGGGCTTTGAGAGTTGATTCTCAAGGAGGCCCATAGCTCGCGGTACTCCATTCATCCCGGTGCCGCGAAGATGTACCAGGATTTGAGACAACACTACTGGTGGAGGAGGATGAAGAAGGACATAGTTGGGTTTGTGTCCAAGTGTCTCAACTATCAACAGGTCAAATATGGGCACTAGAGGCCGGGTGGATTACTTCAGAGGTTAGAGATCCCAGAGTGGTAGTGGGAGCGGATCACCATGGACTTTGCAGTTGGACTTCCACGGACTTTGAGAAGGTTTGATGCTAATTGGGTGATCGTGGATCGGCTGACCAAGTCAGCTCATTTTATTCCAGTATTGATGACTTATTCTTCTGAGAGGTTGGCTGAGATTTATATCAGAGAGATTGTCCGCCTCCATGGTATTCCAGTATCCATCATTTTAGACAGAGGTAAACAGTTCACATCACAGTTTTGGAGAGCCGTACAGCATGAGTTAGGTACTAGGGTGGAGTTGAGCATAACCTTTCACCCTCGGACAGAAGGGCAGTCCGAGCGCATGATTCAGATTCTTGAGGATATACTCTGTTCCCGTGTGATGGAGTTTGGAGAGTCATGGGACCAATACTTACTACTTGCCGAGTTCGCTTACAATAACAGTTACCAGTCCAACAATCACATGGCACCGTATAAGGCTTTGTATGGTAGGCGGTGTCGGACCCCAGTGGGATGGTTTGAGCCGGGTGAGGCCCGATTGTTGGGTACATATTTGGTCCAGGATGCCCTGGATAAGGTAAAGGTTATTCAGGAGAGACTCCGCACAGCCCAGTCCAGTCAAAAGGTTATGCAGACCGGAAGGTTCGTGACTTGGCATTTATGGTTGGTGAGCGGGTCTTGCTTCGGGTATTGCCTATGAATGGCGTCATGAGATTCGGCAAGAAGGGAAAGCTGAGCCTGATGTTCACTGGTCTTTCTGAGATAATGCAGAAAGTTGGGGAGGTTGCTTATGAGCTTGCCTTGCCTCCTAGCCTAGTAGGAGTTCACCCGGTATTCCACGTGTCTATGCACCGAAAGTATCATGGTGATCCGACTCATGTATTGGATTTCACCTCAGTCCAGTTGGACAAAGATTTATCTTATGTTGATGAGCCAGTAGCCATTTTTGATAGGCAGGTCAGAAAGCTCAGGTCAAATAATATTGCTTCAGTAAAGGTCCAGTGGAGGGGTCAGCCGGTCGAGGAGGCGAATTGGGAAACCGATCAGGATATGCGCAGCCAGTACCCTCATCTTTTCACAGTTTTAGGTATATCTTTATACTCGTTCGAGGACGAACAATTGTTTTAAGAGGGGGAGGATGTAACGATCCGGCCGGTCATTTTGAGAATTTGAGCCCCGATCCCCTAATATCTGCTTTCCCCATATTTGTTTCTGCTTTTGGGACTTGCTAGATTTATTGGCTATGGAATTCAGAGAGTTTTGGGACACTTAGTCCCTAGTTGTGAGTTTAAGCCTTGGAGTTTGGACCATAGTCAGAACTGTATTAAGACGGATCTAGAATGGAATTCTGTCAACTCCGTTATCTCCGTTGAGTGATTTTGGTGTTAGGAGCGCGTCCGGAATGTGTTTTGGAAGTCTGTAGTAGATTTAGGCTTGAATTGGCGAAAGTTAGTTTTTCGGCAATTTCGGCCGAGAGTGGAAATTTTGCTATCGAGCTCGGAATGGAATCCCGAAAGTGGCTATAGGTTCGTAGTGTCATTTGTGACATGTGTGCAAAATTTGAGATCGTTCATACTAGAATTGATGTGGTTCGGCGTTGTTTGTAGAATTTGGAAAATTTTAAATTCTTAGGCTTGAATCTGTGCTTAATTCATGATTTTGGTATTGATCAACGTGGTTTGAAGGCTCGACAAAGTTTGTATGGTGTTTTAGGATTGGTTGGTATGTTTGGTTGAGATCCCGGGGGCCTCGGGTGTGTTTCGGATGCTTAATAGGTGAAAGCTTGGACTTAGAGGAATTTTTTATTTTTGCTGGTTCTGGTGTTTTTGCACCTACGGTGGGGAGTCCACAGGTGCGGCCTCGCAGAATCGAGGCTTGGATCGCATGTGCGCTTTTAGGCCGGGGAGTCAGTGGTTGCAGATGCGACGAGTGAGCCGCAGGAGCAGAAGGACAGTCGCATATGCGGAGGTGAGAAGAACCCAAGGTTATGCAGAAGCGGACGATTGAGCGTAGAAGCGCATCCGCATGTGCGAACTCAAGCGCGCAGGTGCGAACCCAGCCCGGGTAAGTGACCTTTGCACCTGCGATGATGTTTCCGCAGGTGCGGCCCCATGAGCGCATGTGGGAGACGATTTCTCGTTAATTTTGAAGGAGAACTATTGGGTAACTAATTCTAACTCTATTTTGATCATAATACATTAATCAATTGTTGTTTTACTCGTCTAATTAAGGAAATTGAGGGTAGAAGTTTGGAAATGGGGGAAAAGGTTCCCCAATTGAAAATATGAGATTTGAATGGGAATTTGACGTCGGATTTAGATGATTTTTGTTCTAGTGTACTCGTGAGTGAATGGGTGTTCATAATTTATAATTTTTACCCGATTCTGAGACGTGGGCCTAGGGAGACCTTTCGGGTATTTTTCCTAATTTCACGCTTTAGCTTAGAATTAATTAGCTAAATTAGTTACTTGTAGCTATATTTACATTATGCAATTAATTTGAATAGATTTGGGCCATTTGGAGTCGGATACTCGTGGCAAGAACGTGATATCGAGTTGATTTGAGCGGTTCGAGGTAAGTGGCTTGCCTAACCTTGTGTTGGAAACTTTTCCCTTAAGATGCTCGATATTAAGTGATGTGTGGGTGCCGTGTACATGAGATGACGAGTACGTACATGGGCTATTATTGCAAAAATCCCGTTTTCCTTTCTAAAATCATAAACTATTTTTCCTTATTAAATTGCACTAATACATTTAATTGTTAAACTTAGACTAGAGAAGCATGCTTACGTGTTTTAATTGCATATTTGACATTCTGTGCGCTATGCTTAGTTAAGTCCCTACTTTCCTTATCTGTGTTCAGTATAAACTGTATAACTCGATGCAATACCTGCCATTTCATCTCGCGTTGCATATTTAAATTGGGACTACAGACGTATTCCGGGAGATCCTCTTGTACTGCATATTTACTTTGCGACTACGGACGTATTCCGGGAGATCCCCCAGCCCTGCATATTTACTTTGGGACTACAGAAGTATTCCGGGAGATCCCCCAGCACTGCATCTTTACTTTGGGACTACGGACGTATTTCGGGAGATCCCTCTGTACTGCATATCCATTTGGAACTACGGAACGGTATCCCGAGAGATTCCCCATTGTATTTACCTTGTTCTGAGATGAGGGCTCCCTTAATTGTTAAATTTTCGAGAATTTCTTTAACTGTGTTACCGTAAATTTTACTTATATATTTTACTGTTTAATTTATTATATTTACTCCGGTAGGGCCCTTACCTGACCTCGTCACTACTCGACCGATGTTAGACTTGGCACTTACTGGGTACCATTGTGGTGTACTCATGCCCTTTCATACACATATTTTCGTGTGCAGATCTAGGTGCAAGCTATCAACCTTGGGGTTAGTGCGTGCCGCTGATTCTAGGAGACTTCAAGGTACTTCTGCTTACGTTCGCAGATCCTCGGAGTTCCCTTCTACTCCCTCGCCTAGAGACTTTCTTTATTATCTTCATACTTTTGTATAGAGCTACATAGATTATAGCATCTTGTGACTTAGTGATATTCCGGGTCTTGGGAAATTATTTTGTATATATCGAGTGGTACTATTCTTGGCTATTCACAATATGTTGTTTATCTTTAAAATGTTGTATTTTCTTTATATATTTTTTGTAATATTAGGCTTACCTAGTCGTAAAGACTAGGTGCCATCACGACACCTTACGGAGGCTTAATTTGGGTTGTGACATAATTAGGGGTGTTCATAAGAACCCGAAAAATCGAACCAAACAGACCAAAAAACTGATACTTTTGAAGTTTGGTTTGGTTTTGATTTTGAATTTTAAAAACCTAACAAATTTCTTTTGGTTTTGGTTTTAATCAAAAAATAACCGGAAAAAACGAACCAAACTGACTATAAAACTAGCTATTTAAATTTATTATTACACCTGTATATATGTATATTTTTATATAAAGTTTCTAACATTTTATGGTACATATTAGTCATTTGTATTTTTAGTCTAGTTCTTTGCTATTATAATAATCTAATTCTTTGCCTTTACATTCTAGTTTGATTGGTAGTTTTATTTTACTAACTGCTAGAATTTATCTCATGTTAAAAATAATCGATTTTTAATTGAGTACTTAAATTCTTTATCACTATTTGATTCACTTATCATCAATATATCTTGAAATTGCTAGATTTCTCAAAAAGCAATTGATTTGATAGTGTTACGTTGAAAATGTAGTCGCCAGAATACGCGTTTGGTAGCGTATGTCTTATATTTAAGAAACAACCTGATAAATAATCGAAAAACTGACAAAACCCGACATCAACCGAATTGATAAAAATCTGACTCAATTGGTTTGGTTCCAATATTTCAAAAACCCACTTATTTGGTTTGATTCCAATATTTCAAAAACCCTCTTACTTGGTTTGGTTTCGTTTTAGGGAAAATCGACCCAAACCGAACTTTTAACACCCCTAGTTGTGTCATAGGGAGGGCTCAAGTCAAGTTTTCATATTTCCAAAATTGAGCTCTGCAGAAATATGTAAGCAGATGAAAACATCGGTTGCGGTAATATATTACCCTCTTAATATTGTACCTTAGAAGATAAAGTTTTAAAAAATAAAGTAAAGAGAACAAAGGAAGAACTCAAATCTTTTACATTAAAATTCTAGAGTACTATAAAGTATGAAAGAAAGCTGAAGATGTACTTCATATGAAGTAGAATTTATTTGGTTCCT
The DNA here is from genome assembly GCA_000715115.1 of Nicotiana otophora. Classification (NCBI taxonomy): domain Eukaryota; kingdom Viridiplantae; phylum Streptophyta; class Magnoliopsida; order Solanales; family Solanaceae; genus Nicotiana; species Nicotiana otophora. Next base: position 143,779 of record AWOL01S0003592.1, read on the forward strand.
ATTTTAAAAAGGAGCAATATGCATCTGTAATAGCCCAGACTTTAGACAGAGTCCCACATAGGCAAAACACAAGTGTGGTATCAGAGCTCTCTTGTGTTTTGACAATGTGGGACTCTGTCTAAAGTCTGGGTATTACATACATCCCCTTTTATGGACTCAACGTCCTCGCTAAGATTTTCCCTACCGTATGGGATTCTCCTAGACTCAGCACTGAGGTTTGCCCCTCCTAACCGGAATTTGCCTAAACTCAGTTGAACTCTAACCCACCATTAACGTGGCTAACACAATAGTGGCTCTGATACCATCTGTAGCAGACCATCCCTCTAGTGATATTGTCTGCTCTGGGCCTAGGCCATCACAGATTTAAAATGAGTCACTAGGGTCTAACGCTTGTTAACTTATATACCCAGCATCACTCTTATATTTTGCTGATGTAGGACTCTGTCTAAGGTCTTGGGTGTTACAACATCATTATCGTATAGAGAAAAAAAATAAGTTAAATATTAGAACTAGAAATTCTGAGTTTTTCATCTCTGATTTATCTTTACGATAGGAAACACACCAATAATATAGAAGCGATGCATATACACCAAGAACTCTATATATATGCACCAAGAACCATTTCTTACTTACAGACACTATACAAATTCAAAACAAAAAAAAGAACTAGAGTTTGAAAAAAGAGAGAAGCATAACAGAATGAGCTCTTCAAGTTCCTCGAACATTTCTAATAAAGATTACTTGAAAATTGTTTCGTGGAATGTGAGTCACTTTAATGAGAAAAATACATTTAGAAAGAGGCTATAGGAGCATATCTGCGGATGCACAAACTCACTTGGTAATACTACAAGAGTGCGAAACGCACATCAAATGGAAAACTAGCACTAAACATGAAAACTTGGTGTTACTATGGGATAAAGAACGCATCAACTGTGATATATCTTTTAGATATCACAAAGCAAACGCCAGAGGGATTGATAAATATATATCGACAAATATTCAACTGGTTAAATATCCATCGGTTAAGTTCAAATTTCATGGAGTTTATGGAGACCTAACATATGGTTTAGATTTAGACCTCATGTACATGACTTTTCACATTTCACAAATTGCACATAAGACTCGATGCCTAAGGGGTAATTACACCACTCAAGGTTAGGCAAGATACTTACCTTTTTGATATTTTGCCGATATTCCAAAATTGCCTTCTTTCTTGAATTGACCTCCGGACAGCTCATATCTATTCAAATTAACTGTATAACTTCATTAAAATGCATCAAAAATAATTCTGGATAATAAAATGTCAACTTAAAATTTCACGTTAAAAAGTCAATGCGGGGCCCACCTCTCGGAACTCAATAGAAATTTTATGAAATCCGAACACCTATTCCGATACGAGTTCAACCATACCAAATTCTGATAACGAATCGACCTCCAAATCTTAAATTTTCGTTATATAAAATTTCTACAATTTTTCCCCAAATTTCCATCTCAAAATACTAATTAAATGATGAAAACAATGATATATTCATGTATATTAACCAAATCCGAGTTAGTATCACTTACCCCGATGATTTTCTTGAAAATCCCACGAAACATCGCCACAAACCGAGCTCCCAAAGTCCAAAAATAAAAAATGAGATGAAACCTTCATTCATATAGTACAAAATCTGATCCCCATTGTGCTGACCACACATTTTCTTGTGCGGTCGCACATCCCAGGTGCTGCGGTCGCACTCCAAATTGAGCGGCCACACTTCAGCAGCTCTGAACTACCAGGCTTCAGTAAATTGAAAAACTCTTTCTATACAAATATCTAAATGATTAATGGTATACATTTCTAGAAACTATTTTCAAAGGGCTACAACTTTTGCTTTTGAATCATCTCCAAATTCCTTGTAGATTAAAACATATAAGCTTCCGAAGTCGGACCATCGAACTTGAAAATCTCATTTCTGCGGCCGCGAGGGACAGAATAATTTCAAGTGCGGTCCGCACAATTACTACTGCCTCCGCACTTTGGGAGTTTGCGGCCGCAAATCCGTACTCCAAAATGTGCCCTCCGCACTTCAACTGCCCCAAAACATCATCAGAGTGCTGAAATGCCCAAACTTGTTCAAAACTCACCCCGAAACTCGCCCGAGCTACTTGGGACCTCAACCAAGCATACCAACAAGTCCTAAAATATAACACGGACCTGCTCGAGGCCTCAAACCACATCAAACAATGTCGAAACTTCGAATCGCACCACAAATCGAACTCATAAATTTCCAAATCTCCAACTTCCAAAACTCGTGCCGAAACATATCAAATCAATCCGGAATGACTTCAAATTTCGCACACGAGTCATAAATGACATAATGGAGGTATTCAAATTTTCATAATCGGATTCCGGCCCCGATATCAAAAAGTCAACTCCCCGGTCAAACTTCTGAACTTAAATTTCTGTTTTAGCCATTTCAAGCCTAATTTAGCTACGAGCTTCCAAATATTTTTCCGGACATACTCCTAAGCCCAAAATCACCATACGGAGCTATTGGAATCATCAAAACTCTATTTCGGGGTCGTTTGCTCAAAATTCAACTTTCCGGTCAACTCTTTTCTTTTAAGCTTCTTAAATAAGAATTATTCTTCCAATTTGATCCTGAATCATCCGAAAATCAAACTCGACAACAGACGCATGTCATAATGCACATCACAAAGCTGCTTGGGACCTTATGTCACTGAACGAGACACTAATTCCAAAAACGACAAGTCGGTTCATTACATTTACATATGGAGATACCAAATCGCCACAAAGATTATCCAAACTTGATAGGATAATCTACACTTTACAATTTTACACTTCATTTGGACATGTAACACCAATGATTCTAGGATGCGACATTTTGGACCATATGAAGATAAAGTTGAGGTTGGCACGCCCAGGTAAAGTTGCACAAGTGGAGAAGAAAACAAATTTGTATCCAAATAGGACTATGTGAGAATTAAGTCCAACTGAACTTGTGTTGGTTTTGTGAAACTATGAGATTGGCAGTTCTCTTCTCTTCACCTACCTTCCCGCCTTCCCCCTTTTTTTCTTGGCCATGAACAATGGACTTCTATAATGCTTTCATTTAGGGGTGTTTATAAGAACCCAAAAATTCGAACCAAACCGAAAACTGAACCAAACCGACCAAAAAAACCGAACTAAAGCGACTATAAAAGTAGCTATTTAAATTTATTATTTCACCTCTCTCTCTCTCTCTCTCTA
>AWOL01S0003592.1:148129-165480 GCA_000715115.1 Nicotiana otophora
ATCTCTCTCTCTCTCTCTCTTTCTCTATATATATATATATATATATATATATATATATATATATATATATATATTATATAAAGTTTCTAAAATTTTATGGTATATATTAGTCATTTGTATTTTTAGTCTAGTTCTTTGCTATTATAATAATCTATTTTTTTGCCTTTACATTCTAGTTTGATTGGTAGTTTTCTTTTACTATATACAAGAATTTATTTCATATTAAAAATAATCATTTTTTAATTGAGTACTTAAATTCTTCATCACTATTTGATTCAATTATCATCAATATATCTTGAAAATGATAGATTTCTCGAAGAGTAATTTATTTGATAGTGTTACGTTGAAAATGTAGTCACCGAAATATGCGTTTGCTAATGTACGTCTCATATTTAAGAAAAAACCTGATAATAACCGAAAAAACTGAAACACCGACAAAAATCGACATAAACCGAATCGATAAAAAATCGACTCAATTGATTTGGTTCCTATATTTGAAAAACCCACTTACTTGGTTTGGTTTCCTTTTAGGGAAAAATCGACCCAAACCGAACTATGAACATCCCTAGCTGTGTTATAGCGAGGGCTCAAGTCAAGTTTTCATATTTCCAAAAGTGAGCTACACAGAAAGCTGTAAGCAAAATTTGCAAGTAGATGAAAACATCGATTGCGGTAATATATTACCCTCTTAATATTGTACCTGCGAAGATAAAGTTTATAAAAAGACAGTAAAGAGAACAAAGGAAGATCTCAAATATTTTACATTAATGTTCTAGAGTACTACAAAGTATCAAAGAAAGTTGAAGATGTACTTAATATGAAGTGGAATTTATTTGGTTCCTATTTTAGAAAGGAATAGTCTGCATCGGTAACACCCCAGACTTTAGACAGAGTCCCACGTCGGCAAAACACAAGAGTGGTATCAGAGCTCCCTTGTGTTTTGGCAATGTGGGACTCTTTCTAAAGCCTGGGGTGTTACATACACCCCCTCTTATGGACTCAGCGTCCTCGTTGATGTTTTCCCCCACCGCATGGGATTCGCCTACACTCAGAACTGAGGCTTGCCCCGCCTAACTGAGATTTGCCTAAACTAAGTTGAACTCTGAGCCAACATCGGCAGAGCTGACACAAGAGTGGCTCTGATACCATTTGTAACAGACCAATCCGCTAGTGATATTGTCCTATCTGTGCTAGGCCCTCACGGGTTTAAAATGCATCACTAAAGTCTAAGGCTTGTGAAATGGAGAAAAAAACAAGTTAAATAATACAACTGGAAATAATGAGTTTTTCATATCTAATTTATCTTTAGTATAGGAAACAAACCAATAATTAAGAAGGGGTGTAGGGGACACATATACACCAATAACTCTATATATATGCACCAAGAGCCATTTCTTACTTACAGACGCTATACAAATTAAAAAACAAAAGAGAACTAGAGTTTGGAAAAAGAGAGAAGCATAACAGAATGAGCGCTTCAAGTTCATCGAACATCTCCAATGAAGATTATTGGAAATTGTTTCGTGGAATGTCAGTCACTGTTATGAGAAAAATACATTTACTAAAGAGGCTATAGAAGCGCATATACAGATTCACAAACCTCACTTGATAATATTGCAAGAGTGCGAAACGCACATCAAATGGAAAACTAGCACTAAAAATGAAAACTTGGTGTTACTATGGGAAAAGAACGCATCAACTGTGATATATCTTTTAGATATCACAAAGAAAATGCCAGAGGGATTGACAAATATATATCGGCAAATATTTAACTGGTTAAATATCCATCGGTTAATTTCAAATTTCATGGAGATTATGGAGATCTAACATATGGTTTAGATTTAGAACCATTAAAATTGACACCACATCCTGAGTCACGTAATAAGTTATATGATACATCATGACCTATGATCGAGGGATGCTAATCTAACCCGCCCATCAGAGAGAATCATCAGATCTCCAAATACAAAAGAGAAGATGAGTAACTTCATCAATTTTACGGCTAGCCCCGGTATTTTAGATTTAGATTTCAACTCCTTTACATATGAAGATACCAAATCACCACAAATATTATCCAAACTTGATAGGATAATCTGCACTTCAAAATTTTACACTTCATTTGAACGTGTAACACTAACGATTCTAGGAAGCGACATTTCGGACCATATGCCGATAAAGTTGAGATTGGCACGCCAAGGTAAAGTTGCACAAGTGGAGAAAAAACAATTGTTATCCAAATAGGCACTATGTGAGAATTAAGTCCAATTGCAGTTGTGTTGGTTTTGTGAAACTACGAGATTGGCAGTTCTCCTCTTCCCCCCNCATCAGATCTCCAAATACAAAAGAGAAGATGAGTAACTTCATCAATTTTACGGCTAGCCCCGGTATTTTAGATTTAGATTTCAACTCCTTTACATATGAAGATACCAAATCACCACAAATATTATCCAAACTTGATAGGATAATCTGCACTTCAAAATTTTACACTTCATTTGAACGTGTAACACTAACGATTCTAGGAAGCGACATTTCGGACCATATGCCGATAAAGTTGAGATTGGCACGCCAAGGTAAAGTTGCACAAGTGGAGAAAAAACAATTGTTATCCAAATAGGCACTATGTGAGAATTAAGTCCAATTGCAGTTGTGTTGGTTTTGTGAAACTACGAGATTGGCAGTTCTCCTCTCCCCCCCCCCCTTTTCTAGGCCATGAACAATGGACTTCTACTAATGCTTTCAATCTCAAATGCAGAATAAGTGCATAATGCATAAAGTACTTATTTTGTCGAATGTTGCTAATATCTTTTCAGTTTATGTTATTTTGTTACTTTTCATTCATTTCCTTCTTTGATTTAGTTAATGATGCTTGATACTTTATTAGTTTTAAATGCTTTAATCATGTCTTGTATACGAGGACTAATATTTCTCCATCCAAGTATGATTGTATTTGCGTTAATGTGCATCTCTAATTTAAAATAGCAATCTGTAATTACTAGATCACTTTGTTCAAATGACCTTTTGATTGAAATATGATCCTATTTTCTGTAAATTGGACTTCAGTCTTGTTGGCATTACCTACTTACCATTAAATACTTGTGCTCTGTAGGATTCACAAGTGATCAAAATGTTACAAGCCATATATAAACAGGCCAGTCCATATGCTATTCCACTCTACTATACCCAAGCCCGTGTTTAAAGAAGTCATTGTTAGGCTTGGACCAAGCTTATAATTAAGATAATTCCTCTTTCAAATTTATAACACACTCTTTTTATTAATAATATAAATATACAAAATAAAGTTTATTTCAAGGACTTCCTCGTATAAATTGAAGAGTTTATGTTTTGCCCTCTAATTATGTCAGAAGTTGTTACATATCAAGTTAAGTTGACCTTTAACAAAAATCATAATTACTTTGATATGATAACTTGTAAAATTGCTCTAAGTGTAATTAAGAAAATTACAACGTCTTATATGTATAACTTAAGAAACTCTAAAATAAAAGGAAATTTGGTACTCTATGGCCAACGGGACAAACATATGGCATGAAATATCCCAACTTATCATTATTGGCATGACTTAGCCCAATTCGATTATTTTACTAAAACATTTAGCAAATTTCAAAATAGTTCATCTTCTTCCTCAGAATTCCTTTACCATGCAATAGTACCACCTCGTCAATGCCATTTTTAACACTTCTGCCACCTTCATTCACTAAAACACCATCAGAAATTCATTGAATTCACTGAATTTGGAGAAGATTTTGAAACCCGCAACTATTGATCAAGCTTGAAGCTTTAAGAAGTCCATGAAAACTCCATGAAAATATGTGTGGATATATAAGATATACATATGTGATATACATTATCGTTGCAATGTTTTCCAAGTCGATGTCAGCTCTGAATTTTGTCTCAAAAGCAGTCCAAATCACCTTTAATCTCCTTCAACTTTGTACATAACTTTGTCTAGGTGCTTCCAAAAAACTCCAATTACACCTACTTAAAAACAAAACTATTCAAAAGTTTTAGATTTCGAATTGATATTTCAGGTGAGTCTTTTATGCTGAGATTACATTTTATGATGATGTAAATTATTATAAGCAGTTTAAGATGCTTTGTCTCGCCCTGCCCGTCTAGGGTAGGGTTAAGTTTGCATATATCTCGCCCTCCTCAGACCCCACTTGTGAGAATACACTGAGTCATTATTGTTGTAGTGTAAGATGCTTTGTCTATTAAAAATTAAAGAACCAGAAGAAAGGGGATGGGATATCCAAGATCTCATAAGAACTCCACGAAAACACCAAGATCTCCTGTATATTTGTCGAGTTTGGAGAATTTGTCAATCCGTACCAATTTGATTAAGCTACAGTTGCTAAGCCTAATGTTTGGCTAAACATTGTTAATAATTGTTAACAATGGTATATGTGCGTCAATTTTCAAACATAAACCAAGCAGAATTGTCATGTCCCAAACTACCCCTAGCCGTGACTGACACTCAACACACGTCATCCTTCAGACGAATCAGATTTTCATCGTCAGACGAATCAGATTTTTATACATTAAACATTAATTTAAATTATTTAATAATTTAAATACGTGTCCAAACAAGCTGATAATTAATTATGAAAGATTAATATCTCAAAATACATATTTAAAACTCTTGCCCAATTCTCACATTGGATCATAAAGCATCTAAAGAAATACATAAAGGCTCAGAGTTATGTGCAAAAATTCCAATTGAAATAAATATAAATAAATAAAGACTCTATCGGTGGATCATCTGAACAATTGGATCAATTCTAGGTTCGTCGTCAACTGCTAGCTTTATCGTCAGCAACAGTATTTGCATGAACATGCAAGTAAGGAGTAAGTTATACGTAAATATAACTAGTAAGATCCTCGATCTCCCAGTTTAAATACTCCTGGAATAAGTGTTAAAAAATACAAAACATATAATGAGTACAAATATAATATACACAAAAATTATATCACCATATAATACTCAATAAGTTCCAAACAAATATTCAACAACAAAACTATTTATCTCAACATAATCTATACTAAGGACTTGTCATAGCGACAGTGGAGGAAATTAACCAAATACCTCGATGAGTCCAAGACAGCATACACAATGCTCCAAATCTACCACGACAACATACATAATGTCCCAAATATATTACGGCATCGAAGAAATAATTTTTAATGACTCAACATCATGACACGAAGTCACGCCACACCACACCACAAATCATGTAGTAGGTGATTTTATATTCTTTACAAATCAATACACTATATGGAGTAAAATATGCTATGCTAAGTGGCCACTTAAGAGAGTGACACGTGGAGCCTAACACGGGGGTCAGTTAAAACCGAAGGCAACTGTCCCCTTTGTCACCGGAAAGGATGACACTCGTAAAGATGAAATAAATACCCTCCTCCTGGTAGAATTCAATGGAGAATATTCCACAACCCGTTACAGAGAAATTGTCATTTATGCTCACCGTTACACCTTCTTCAATGGCCCTCATAATTAACATTAAAGAAGGGCATGATCCTAGGACCTTGTTCCCTATGTGCATCTATAAATAGTGAGCTTTGTTATCATTATAAAGGACACGACTTTTCTAGCAAACTTATGCTACAATTGATTCAAAGCTTTATACAATTTTATCTTCTTATTCCTTGATTTCATTGTTGGTGCCCGAAAACCCTGCTCCCGGAATTACTTTTTCTGCTATTTTATCTTCACTTCATGGCTAAGTATTGCATATTTCTTCAATTATATTATTATTTCAGGATCAAATTAATTTACTTATCTAGAAATCACGTATAAATTCAACTGTACCTTTTTATGAGTAAACAGTTTGGCGCCCAATGTGGGGCTTAGACATCCATGTAATTAAGTTGATCATTGACTTTTTTACTAACGTGTTTTGATTATTTGTCTTAGCAAAAATAACAGAAAATGGCAGATAATGGTGTTAATAACACACACAATCTTGAGGCCCAAGGAGATCAGCCTCACCACGAGGATTCAGTCAGTGATACCCGTAATGAGGGAAATGATGCCATACCGATCCACGACAGGCGGTACTCACGACATGTTCCGGAGGCGACTATCGATGATGCCGAAGAGGAGCAAGTCGTTGAATTGGTAAAGGTCCTGTAAGAGTAGCAGGCGGCCATTCTAGGCCATCTCACACAGCAGGATAAGGTTATGACAGAGTTGAAGTAGGCGTTGTCGGGGGCTTCCAATAGTGCGAATGGATGAGGTCCAGTTCCTCCCAGTGCTCCTGCGAATCAGGCAATGCAGAGGGTCGACAACAACACCCTGAGGGGCAACGATGGCTCTGATGGGTATGGGGGAGCGGATTCGGCCCCAGCAACGAGAATGGCCCCTTCAAGAACGTACTCTTATGGTTTATGAGGGAAGTGAACGCCCACATGGACCAAATCCCGGGTGCACAACCGGTGCTGAAAGGTCCAGACTCAAAGAAGTGTACTCAGTTGCAGTACAAACCAAGAGCGACACCACAATTAATTCTGAAGCTGTTTAAAATGCCTGACGTGCCAAAGTATGATGGAACGTCAGACCCACAAGAGCATATTACCACCTATACAACGGCGGTGAAGGGGAACGATTTAGCTCCAAGAGATCAAATCTGTTTTGCTGAAAATATTCGGAGAGACTGTCACAAGGGGAGCCTTCACTTGATATTCGCTGTTACCCAAGAATTCCATAGATTCCTTTAAGATGCTCGCAGACTCTTTAGAATTGCACAAGGAGATTCGGAGTTGCTGCGGGAGTTCATCACCCGGTTCCAAAAGGAGAGGATGTTTCTCCCTGTTGTTCCAAATGAATGGGCGGATGAAGCATTCATCAAGGGTCTGAATCTGTGAAGTTCAAACGCTTCCCAAAAACTGAAGGAAAGCTTGCTTGAGTTCCAAGTGATGACTTGGGTGAATGTCCACAATCGGTATAAGCTAAGATAAGGATCGAAAATGATCAGGTTTCTTATCGTCTTCGGCTAAAGGACAGGAGAAGAATAAAAAAAAATCAAAAGAAGATTTCTACATAAATAGACGGTCTATGAGGGGCCATTTCTTCCCTACGAACTGGACGCAAGATGCGACAGAGGTTTTTGTCGGCAGATTGGTTCGTTACTGATAAAAGAACTGATCATGGTCGAAACAACAGATCATTGCTGGACAAGCAAGCATCGGGTATGTGGGATCCTTCCCACCCCAAGCTGTTAGGATACAATTTCAACATCAGTGTGGTGGCGTTGGTATCAGCTATGAGAAACATCAAAGAAACACGGTTTCTGAAGCCGATGAGGTTCGATCCCAGTCAGGGAGATCCCAACCTGTAGTGTGAGTACCACGATACGAATGGCCACCGGACTGGGGACTGCCAATATCTATGGGAAGAGATGGCAACACTATTGAAGAATGGGCATCTCAGAGAATTCTTAAGTGCCCAAGACAAGAACAACTATGGTCACAACCGTGATAACGCGGAACCCTCGAAAGCAGGAGATGATCCCCCATGCCAGATGATCAACATGATCGTCGGGGGAATGAGATAAATAGGGTCACCTTCTCGATAGCAAAAAAAGACAACGATATTAATAACCCATAGCAAGAGATTCCGGGAAGTCGCTAAAGACGACAACACTTTCATGGAGGAGGACGCAGACGGATTGTTGCTATCGCACAACAATGCATTGGTAATTTCTTTAAATGTACTAGATTTTAAAATCAAATGCGTTCTAGTAGATCCAGTAAGTTCGGCCAATATCATACAATGTAGAGTATTGGAGCATACATTAGATTGATAAAGGATATGTGCGATGGAGCTAAGACTTGGGTCAGGACTGCGGGAGGTGACTCAGAGCTTTTTTGGGTGGTTATGGGGTTACACCAAGGATCTGTGTTTAGCCCGTTCTTATTTTCCTTGGCGATGGATGCCCTAACACACCATATTCAAGGGGAGGTGCCATGGTGTATGTTGTTCATTGATGATATAGTTCTGATTGGTGAGACACGAGGCGATGTTAATGAGAGACTGGAGGTTTGGAGGCAGGCCCTGGAGTTCAAAGGTTTCAAGTTGAGTAGGACTAAGATAGAAAATCTGGAGTGTAAGTTCAGTAGCTTGAAGGGGGAAGCGGACATGGTAGTGAGGCTCGACTCACAAGTTATCCCCAAGAGAGAAAGTTTCAAGTACCTAGGGTCAATTATCTAGGGAGATAAAGAAGTTCGACGAGGATGTCACGCATCGTATTGGGTGGGGTGGATGAAATAGCGGTTAGTGTCTGGAGTCTTGTGTGACAAGAAGGTGCCACCGAAACTCAAAGGTAAGTTCTACAGAGCGGTGGTTAGACCAGCTATGTTGTATGGAGTTGAGTGTTCGCCAATGCAGAATTCACATATCCAGAAGATGAAAGTAGACAAAATGAGGATGTTGAGATGGATGCGCGGGCACAGTAAATGGGATTAGATAAGGAATGAAGGTATTCGGGAGAGGGTGGGCGTTGCTCCCATGGACGACAAGATGTGGGAAGTGAGGCTTAGGTGGTTTGGGCACGTGCAGAGGAGAACCATATATGCCCTGATTAGGAGGTGCGAGCGATTGGCTTTGGCAGGTACGAGAATAGGTAGAGGGCGGCCTAAGAAGTATTGGGGAAAGGTGATCAAGCAGGACATGGCGCGACTTCAGATTTTTGAGGACATGGTTCTTGATAGGAATGTGTGGAGGTCGAGCATTAGGGTTGTAGGACAGGGGTAGTCGAGAGTTTTCCCCTCTTTGTACTGGGTAGTCCGATAGAGTTTTGTCTAGGTCTGTTAGAAGTCTATGTTGTGTTCACATTATTTTGTTGTTTTGCATAGTTTTGTGTTATTGCCCTTTCACTTATTTGTTGTCTCTTACGATGATGTTATTACCTTTATGGCTTATTGTGTTGTTACAGACCTTTTTTTTTATTCTTTTATGATATTATTGTCTCTTCTGTTGAGTTGAGGGTCTCTCGGAAATAGCCTCTCTACCCTTCTGGGGTAGGGGTAAGGTCTACGTACACTCTTCCCTCCCCAGACCCCACTAGTGGGATTTTACTGGGTATGTTGTTGTTGTTGTTGGAGGGTATTGGAGCAAGCCAAACTCACCGAAAGCATCACCGAAGTAGTGATGAAGACAACTCTTTTTGAAGTGGTGGATGGTGATATGGGATATAATATTATTCTTGGAAGATCATGGCTGCACGAGATGAGGGTTTTACCATTAACTTATCACCAGTTGATGAAATTCCCACCGTCCGATGGAATCAAACAGATAATGGAAGGAGTACACATAATAGCAACTACAGGAACCGACGCCCGCTCCTTAATTGAATGAAGTTAGCCAGGGGAAGAAGCGTCGGAATCTTATCAGATGCTAAGGTATTTCCAGGTACCAGAAGAGATTGATGCAACAAAATCCACAGCGGAAGAGCTCGAACAAGTTGCATTGTTTGAAAAGTTCTTGGAAAGGAAATTTTACTTGGGGATCGGACTACACTCTGAGCTCAGATCTGGCATTATTTAATTTATTAAATATAATGCTGATTGTTTTGCGAGGTTGCATATAGACATGACAGGTATCCCGACAGAAGTGGTTATACACAAGCTAAGCTTGGATCCCAACATCCCTCCGGTAAGACAAAAGAAACGCCCTATTGTGGATGCCAGGAATAAATTCATCAAAGAAGAGGTAACTCGCCTACTTTATATCAGTGTGATCCGAGAGGTAAAATATCCAAACTGGCTAGCTAATGTAGTAGTAGTTCCTAAGAAGAACAATAAATTCTGCATGTGTGTAGATTATAAGGATTTAATAAGACCTGCTCAAAAGACTGGTTCCCACTACCGAACATCGATCAAATGATTGATGTGATGGCCGGGCACGCGTTAATGAGTTTCCTCAATGCTTATTTTGGGTACAACCTAATTAAGATGAACCCGGAAGATCAGGAAAAGATTTTGTTCATAACGAATTTTGGCACATTACTATAATGTGATGTCCCTAGGCTCAAATCCTTTAATCTCACCTCAAAAACACGTAATCTAGTCGAAATACTCAATGATAATCCAAAATTATTGACTAACAATGATCACAAGTGACTTACCTCAACTTGTGCCGTGATTTCTCGCTCAAAATGTGCCTCAACCCGTGTTGGAAATGTCCAAAAATGCCAAAATCCTACAACCCCTCTGATTTTATTCTGTCTAGGGTTTTGGCTTCTGCGGCTCACTAAGCTGCTTCTGATGTTCTCGCTTCTGCGGCTAATTATGCTTTTGCGGAATTCAATCCACTTCTATGGACCCGCTTCTGCAAAGAGCTGTCTGCTTCTACTAAGCTGCCTCATCAAGCGCCCTTGCGCTTCTGCGATCCAACGCCCGTAGGTACGGGGCCGCTTCTGCGATCACAGCCCCAGCCATGCCTAGTCGCATCTACGATGGAGAGCTCGCTTCTGTGGGCTCGCTCCTGCGATGGGATTTCCGCAGGTGCTTGGAAACAAATCTTGGCTGGTCGTTTTGATTCTTACAACCCCTTTCCCCCATTTACTGCTTATACTATGTTCAATTATAATTATGTGACTTGTCGGGGAGGTTGCAGAATTAATTAGAACACTTAGTTCCAAGATTTAAAGCTTAAGTTGAAATAGTTGGTCGGATATTGACATATGTTCCAAAACGACATCAAAATAAAATTTTGATGATTTCGATAGCTCCGTATGGTTATTGTGGACTTAGGAGCATGTCAGTAAAAGTATTTTGGAACCCGTAGCTAAATTAGGCTTGAAATGGATAAAATGAAAATGTAAGTTTGGAAGTTTAACCAGGGAGTTAACTTTTTGATATCAGGGTCGAACTCCGATTCTGGAAATTGGAAAAGCTTCATTTTGTCATTTATGACTTGTGTGCAAAAGTTGAGGTCAATCAGACTTGATTTGATAGGTTTCGGCATCGAATGTAGAAGTTGAAGAATTCTTAGTTTCATTAAGCTTGAATTGGGGTATGATTCTTGGTAGGCCTCGAGTAGGTCCGTGTTATGTTATGGAACTTGTTGGTATATTCGGACGGGGTCCCAGGTGGCCCAGGTGAGTTTCGAACGAGGTTCAAATCATTTTTGTTTCATGTTGCATTGCTGGAGGTATGTTGGTTCTAGTGTTTTCGCAACTGCGGAAGAATGGGCGTATATGCGAGTCCGTAGATGCAGAGAGTTGATCGCAGAAGCGCTAGTAGGCTTGGCTGGGGAAGATCGCAGAAGCAAGAATTGGAGCGCATCTGCGGCCCCCCAGAAGCAAGGGCCTTGGGCGTAGAAGCGAGAAGGAGCACAGAAGGGGATGGAGATCCATGGGTGCGAGAAGTCGGCTGGCTAGTGGAGTCCACACAAGCGGAGCTCGTGTCGCAGAAGCGGTTATTGTTTCTTCCAAAGCGGAATGACTGGACAAAATATAAAATCGTGGGTCTTGGTTCTTTTCTTCATTTTCGGATTTTGGAGCTCGGATTGGGCGACTTTGGAGAGGAAATTTTCCACACAACATGGGATACAGATTGTTTGGATTGAATCGAGGAGATAAGAAGCGTTTTGAAGTAGATACGCGCAGAATGGAATTTATGGAGCATTGTTTAGCTTGTTCAGCATTGGATTCGGCTTGTTCGAGGTAAGTAACTCTTTAAATCTTGGAGCTGAGGGTATGAACCTTGATTATACATGTTATGTGTTTAGTGCTGAGGTGACGCACATGCTAGGTGACGGGCGTGTGGGCGTGCACCATGTGAACTGTGACTCCGTTATTTCTGTGGTACTATGTAGTTACCCGAACTTATCTGTAATCATGAAATCTCTACATAGTAGAGTTATCGAGCTGTGATATGTATTACAAACCATTTCTAGGCTACATGTTTATTCTGTTGGGACCCACTGAGGTCATTAATGTTGTTGAGTTATTTGTTTGCATTGCAATGTCATACTCAGTCATATTAATTCATTGCATATCATATCTTACTCGCTGTTGTTATTTTTTGATATATCATATCATTATTGTGGGCTAGTTCATGTCATTGTAAGCTCGAGAGACTGGAGAGGTTGATGACTGAGTGAGGCTGACAGCCTGATTTTTATATATTGATATTATAGCACATCAGTTGTCCGTGCAGCACATGAGTTGTCCGTGCAGATTTTAGTGATTGGGTTGAAAGAGCCCCTCCGGAGTCTGCACACACCCCAGTGAGCGCGATTGAATTATATTGAGGGATGGATCTTCCCTGGACATTGATCTTGTCCGAATAATTTATACCTGGGGATGGATCTTCCCTAGACATGGATCTTGTCCGAAGAATTTATACCTGGGGATGGAGCTTCCCCACGGGCTGGATTGGCCCTACTCAGTACTGAGTGACTGATGGTCAGTTGATGTATATATTTTGGGATGGATCTTCCCTAGGCTGGATTGGCCATATACAGTACTGTGTGATTGAGCATGATGAGTTGAAAGTGTGAGACAATCATATTGAGTACTCTGAGAGTGTGAGTACATGAGTTCATCACTCAGATACATTGTATTGACATGCACACATTACAGACATGCATAGAGATGTAACTTCCTCATGTTGTACGGTATGAAGTCATTCATGACTTCTCACACATATTGGCATATGCGCATAGTGATGCATTTTACATTAGCTATCTGGAAAGGAAATGTAATATCTTATTTATTGTTGAAAGGATTTTTAGGAAAATTACTGTTTTCAAACTTACTCATATTTTTGGCAACTTCGGTAAACAATTTGGTTTTTCACTGATATACTTGAAAGGCAGAACTATTTTCAGAAATTATGATTAAGCTGAGCATTTTATCTTTGAGTTACTTCTTTTATTACTTGGTTTACTTTGTTATGGACTGTTGTTGGTTATTGGTGTCGGACCCGACCTTTGTTCCAGCTAGTCTCTACTTCAAACCTAAGGTTAGGTTTGGTACTTATTGAGTACATGGGGTCGGTTGTACTCATACTACACTTTAGCACCTTACGTGCAAATATTGGCTAGTGACATTGCTCAACCCGACGGTAGCTGGATTTGTAGATGTATCTGCATTCCGGTTGCATTTGCCTCTTGTTCATGGTATCCTTAGATTTATAAAGATTTATTTATGTATATTTCGAACAGATGTTATATTTATTTCATACCAGCTTTGCATATTCTAGTCTTAGAAGCTCATGATTTGTACTGCCAGTCCTTGGGGAATGTATAAAATGTAGATATTTTCTTTTGCATAATTGTCTTGTTAAATTTCATTGGAATTGGATAGTTGATAGCTGGCTTACCTAGCGGGTTGGGTTAGGTGCCATCACGACTAGTTAGATTTTGGGTCCTGACAAGTTGGTATCAGAGCTCTAGGTTCATAGGTTCTACAAGGCATGAGCAAGTGTCTAGTAGAGTCTTGCTGATCAGTATGATGATTTCCATACTTATCTTAGAGAGGCTACATGGCATTTAGGATAATTTCCCATCTTTCTTTTCTTTTCATGGAAAATTGATTCAGATTGAAACATAACTCTTTGAATTCCTTCCACGCATTCCCGTAAGCATGTGAGCGCTCAATATCAGTTGTGCATCGCCAGCTTGTGATTCCATGAACGAGGTTCACAATGTGTATTCTATGTTTTGGTGATGGGCCAGTCTGGAGGACTTGAGGCCATGGTCAGACCGTAGCTTAGGCTCGGTAGCTTTAGTCGTAACTTGTACATTTGGACTCATATGTCCGGCAGTGTCCCTATGAATGGAGCTTGTGGCTCTATAAGCAATCAAATGGCTATATGATAAGTATGATGTGACTACGGGATGTGTTAAGATGGCTTGAATGTGATGAGAAGTGTTTCTATGGAACGTAAAGAGGGCCATTGGGTACTTGATTTTCGTTTGCTGTGACGTACGGTCTCGAATTGTGAGTGTGTTGAAGGATCTATCATGCAGTTTAATTGTGGAGTGAATTAGATTTTCATGTTGTGTTGATGAGTTCAAACTCATAAAGATTAAGTTATTGCATATTAATTATGGATGTGAAAGGGTATAGCAAGTTGCCAATTTGAGGCTAAATAGGTGGGTTATCTCTTGCGGAGTAATCTACGTAGGCGTGTACCTTATAATGTAGAATGGAGAGTTTCTTTTTACCAGCGGAGTGTATGTGTTGAGATTTAAATTTGAACCTGGTTGAGAAAGTTGACTTGACTGGCAAGAGAATAAATACGAGATTAGCAGATGTTTGAGGTATTTTATTATTGGTGTTGCATGAGCTTGAGAAGAATTTTCGTTGAACTGACTATGGTATTATGGCAGTAATAAAGTATGGGTATTGTGAGTTATGGAGTGTTTTGTTCTATTGCTTTGGCCAAAGTGGGGGAGCCTACTATTGACGATTTGGTTTCATGGTTATGTGTGAAATATTAGTTTTGGTTTAAGGCATACCTGGGTTAGTTATCACTTGCAGAGGCTGAGATCGAGGATGAACCGAGTAAGGAAATTCCATGGATGCGGGTTATATTTCACTTTATGAGTATATAAAAAATCATAGGGATGAGTGAGTTGATGTTTGAGAAGGATGTAGTACGCATGGAGTATGAATTCGATCGGTGGTGTTAGAGTAGGGTTACTTCTTTGAGTGTTGTTGTGCTAATGGGACTTGTTTCTTTCGGCATATTCGGGCGGTTCAATTTTGGTTTGAGCAAAGTGGGTGACTCTTGAGAAAGTTCTAATAGGTTCGAGATTTATGTATAATAATTGAGAATTTCTCCGGACGGGTGTATGGGTAAAATCTGAGATTTGCATGTGATGGTGCCTGGACTTGCGATAATTCTCTATGAATATAGATTCTACATTCTAGTATAAGAAAGGTAAAAGAACAATTTTAAATTCACATAAGGTATTCTCAAAGTGGGCATTTCGGTTGTGGTACTTACGGGGGAGCTTAAGAAGAATACAGTGGCTTATGGGTCTTGGGGCGGTGTCGTTTTATGTTAGGATGGCTCGTAGTGAGCTTTGGGTAATTATGATGTGTTGAGGCTCTACAGATGTTTTGGTGACAATATTCTTTGGTTTTTGTGATCTGCGTGGTTTGGTCGAGTTTAAGGAATTTAGTTCTAATAGCTTGATTATGTGCAAATGGATTTCAAAGTGTTCTTGATTGGTTCTAGCATGGTTTGAACCAGATATTTTCTATCAGTGTTGGGAACGTGTTGTGTATTATGATTTCCCCCTGGAAGAGATCAAATGGAAGGTTTCTAACTAACCGGGTATATAATTTGCTGGTGACTTATAGTTGATAATGGGATTCTTGTGCTTGTCATATGATTGCATAATAGATGGGGTGTGTTGGGTGGAATTAGGATTTACACGTGCAAGGTGGCAGTTCAGTCCTGAAGGGAAGATCATGAATTTTGGACAGAATGGTCAATTTCAGATATTTAGATGAAAGTGATAATTGCTCGGTAATTCCTAAGAAATGTGCATATTTCAGAAGGCGCATTGTGTTCTGACTTACAGATGTTCGTCAGTATTGAGGTACTCATTCGGTTGATCGACTGTTGATATTCAGATTTTGCTATGTGACACGGGAGAATTATAGAAGTAATCCTTATGGGATGATCGTGAATGGAAGATCTATTAGTCATTATAGTATTAGATTTGGGATCAGTTACAGTGATTCACGTGTTCGATGAATTTGAAGACTAGGAGTTCTCTGAAGCATATTGTTTCGGGGTTGCAACCTGTTTGAGGTGAGTATTTTATTTAAACTAAGTAGAAGCACTAGTTACGTTAATTATTTGTGATAGCTACGCGCTACGAGTGTGTATATAGGTGAGGTTTGAGCCCGTGTGCGGGCATCAGGGCAAGTATTCATACTCGGAATAATGCTTAGGCTATGATATGCTTAGAGTTGACTGTTAAGCATAAAGTTATAATGTTTCTTGTATTCTTACCTTTGTGGAGAACTATTTGTGCTATACTTGAGGTTATGAAGAGACTAATTCCTTGAGAAAATTTGGTAGTTACTATTTCTACGTTAACTTGCCGATTTGAGATGTGATAGCAGACTTTGCACATGCCTACACTATGGTATGTTATTTATACCAGTCCATGAGCATGAGAATCTTATTTCATTTTCATATACACGTGTACTTGTTTAATTTATCCTGTATGATATGCTGGGACTGGAGGCCTGTGACCATGTCGTGCGGTTGATGTTAATGTCAGCTCTAGAAGAGCTGGTTACCGTTGTTAGATTCGTATTTCTTGGTTCTACTATATATGATGAGCTTATAGCATTGCAGTTGTGGTGTTGCTAGTGGAACTTGCAATACAATTCTCTTCTCTAAAACATTTTCCATTTTTGGGTATACGGATTGCGCAGTTGTGGCTTGAGTTATATTGGTGTGGCATGTCTATGGTATAGTTATGTTTAATAATACATGGTTATTGGACCTAGAATGCATACTATCAGTTTTGATTACGGTATATTTGGGAGGATGACATTGAAAGTCGACTTAGAAAGTGATTATCATTCTGGTCGGGGAGAGAGATCTCCATGACTTGTTGATATGATAAGGGGTTATGAGATTCCATGTGTTTCTTTTATTATCAGTAGTGTACAAAGGTTTTGGAATGAGGTTTGGCTTGATGGTAGAGTATTGATGGAAGATGCCCAGATTAAGAGGAGATGGCAGACTTACTTTCATAAGCTTCTGAATGAAGAAGGGGATCGGGATATTGTGCTAGGTGAATTGGAGCATTCCGAGAGTCACCGTGACTTTGGGTACTGCAGGCGTATCGAGGTTGAGGAGGTCGTGGAAGCTATGCGTAAGATGAGTAGGGGCAGAGCGACCGGTCCAGACGAGATTCCGGTGGAATTTTGGAAGTGTGTGGGGCGAGCAGGTTTGGAGTGGTTGACTAGGTTGTTTAATAGTATTTTTGAGGGGAAGAGGATGCCGGATGAGTGGAGGTGGAGCACGGTGGTTCCATTGTATAAGAACAAAGGTGATATCCAGAGTTGTAACAATTATAGGGGTATCAAATTACTGAGTCATACCATGAAAGTGTGGGAGAGGGTGGTTGAAGCGAGGGTGAGGATGACGGTGTCTGTATCCGACAACCAGTTCGGGTTCATGCCGGGTCGTTCGACTACAGAAGCTATACACCTTGTTAGAAGGTTGGTGGAACTATACAGAGAGAGGAAGAAGGATCTGCACATGGTGTTTATTGACCTAGAGAAAGCG
This sequence comes from Nicotiana otophora, assembly GCA_000715115.1. Classification (NCBI taxonomy): domain Eukaryota; kingdom Viridiplantae; phylum Streptophyta; class Magnoliopsida; order Solanales; family Solanaceae; genus Nicotiana; species Nicotiana otophora. The sequence goes on from AWOL01S0003592.1 coordinate 165,437, forward strand.
TACGACAAGGTTCCTAGAGAAATTCTCTGGAGATGCCTGGAGGC